>OZ024873.1:2500-10000 GCA_964017185.1 Rugalucina vietnamica | reverse complement strand
ACCATTTGGCACTTCATTCCCAGCTGGGTTTCTAACCCCCAGAAAGTAGTCAAAGTGTTTTATAGTCACTGTTAATTTCAAATCTGGAACTGCACTAGTAATTGATTGTCAAAGAATAAACTATGGACTATACGGGCCGCAATTTCATTGGACTATATGGGACTTGCAATATCCATGGACTATAGGGGCCGTAGAACTTTGAAAACGTCAATGCAATCCAATGGACTATATGGGGCCGTAGTACTTTAGCAATCTTTACCTCTAAATTAAGTACTTTTAGAAAGATATTTAAATGGCAGAACTTATTTTGCATTACCTTTCTATAGGACAAATGTCGACAGCTTTAAAGGATAAAAATGTCTGACCTAGCTATTCATTGGACTATATGGGACTTGCAATATCCATGGACTATAGGGGACCTTGCAGTAGACTATATGGGGCCGTAGTACCCTAACCCTAAACCTATCCCTGAACCTCTAATGTAAGTCCTCTTAGATAGGTATTTAAATGGCAGAACCTATTTTTCAAAAGCTATTTATAGGACGAGTGTCGCCTGGTTTAAACGAAATAAAACATTTGACCTAGATTTTCATTGGACTATATGGGCCTTGCAATATCTGTGGACTATAGGGGCCGTAGCACTTTTGCAATTTATAACTCAAAAATAACTGCTTTCGAATGGATATTTCAATGGAAGAACCTATATTTGTAGTTACAGTTCCTCCATGAAGCTCGTCCGGCTCAGGTCAAAAATGCTTAAGTGTCACATTTTGGCTTTGCAAACGGGGTAACCTCGCAACTTACACTAGAGCATCCTTAGCACTGGAAACTGGTCACAAACTCAGTCTTTATAGAAATCAATTGTTTTACTTATTCAAACATATTGTATATCTAAATGGATTCTTCACACAAAATTTGGACTTCCTGTGACCTTCCTGAAGGTCATGGCATAGGGACAAAGTTTCATGACTGACAACTCTCGACCGTAAGTTTGTTTTTAAAGAAAGTTCGCCTAGCCATATCTCTTTCATTTTTAACTCAATTCTTTAAGACTTTACGTGATTTAAAAGCTTATTGTAATGGGTTTCAAACCCTGCAAAGTGTTTAGCAAAGTAATGCCGACTTAGGGTAAGGGTTAGGGTTAGGGTTAGGTTGGGTTAGGGTTAGGGTTAGGGTTAGGGGTTAGGGTTTAGGGTTAGGGTTAGGGTTAAGGGTTAGGGTTAGGGTCAGGGTCAGGGTTAGGGTTAGGGTTAGGGTTAGGGTCAGGGTTAGGGTTAGGGTTGGGTTAGGGGTTAGGGTCAGGGTTAGGGTTAGGGGTTAGGGTAAGGGTCAGGGTCAGGGTCAGGGTCAGGGTCAGGGTTAGGGTCAGGGTCAGGGTTAGGGTCAGGGTCAGGGTCAGGGTCAGGGTTAGGGTCAGGGTCAGGGTCAGGGTCAGGGTCAGGGTCAGGGTCAGGGTTAGGGTATAAGGAAGAAACGAAGTTTGCGCACTGTAGGATGCGCATTTTGTAATCAACCACTAAGGGTTAGGGTTAGCGTTAGGGTTAGCGTTAGGGTTAGCGTTAGGGAATAGGTATTTTCCGATGAGTCCAAGTCCTCGGAAGGATATTTGTATGTTATTCGGTTAGGGTTAGGTAAGGGTTAGGGCTATGTTGCCTCTTTGCTAACCCGCGCGTAGGAAATTGTTACTATTTTTAGCAGATGTTACCGAACTTCTTTTATCACGCTGTCAGAAAATTGTCAGAAGCATTCTGACATTTTCTGACATCTATAATTTTATTTACATCTGAAAAGGTTCAACCAGTTTAAAGGGTAAAGTAGTAAGGTTAGGGTTAGGGTTAGGGTAGAGGGTCTTTACGGGTTAGGGTTAGGGTAAGGGTTAGGGTTAGGGCTTAGGGTAGAGGGTCTTTACGAAGATGGTCCCGATTAGGACCATCTCTGGTTGATGCTTTGAACGTAATATATACGTATGTATGCAAACATTTGAATTGCTGTACGTCAGCCAATCGCGGGCGTAGCGTCTTGCGGTTTTGAGCCATGTATAAACTATTGGAGTGTCTTTATACCACGTTAGTTTTCTGGACTATAATATATAAGATGAGACTGCAAACTCTCTAGCATTTTTCGGGCTATGTGCCTTTCGGAATACGTATAAAATACGTACATCAGCCATGCAAATCTATATTGTCTACTTTAAACGTTCCTAGCTCGTGACTCAATGGACGTACGAATAAAATTTTGGTATGTCTGAAATGGTCAAAGTATGGTCTACATTACCGGTATCAAAGTTTGTCCCTATCGGTTAGGTTAAGGGGTATAGGGCCTTAACGAAGAAGGTCCCGATTTGGACCAACTCTGAGTGATTTTTAAATTGTCCCGCTTGCAATAGTATCTTATTTGGAAACAATACGTATTTTCTCTTGACCCTGCTTTTTTGTTTTTATAAAGGTAATGTGCAATCTCTTTTGACGTCGCCAAAGCACTGTTTAATTGCTTTATTGATATACAGTCACAAATTACAGCATCGTTACAAGTACTACGAGGGCTGATTATGCGCACATTCATTCTACTGGCAACATGTAGCCCTTATGACGCCAATCTCGCTTGTCATTCAGAATTTCCGAAAGCATTGTATTGGAGGGTAGTTTGCGCGGCTGACAGTAACTGGCCATCCACGATTTTTCAATATAGATGTGCCTACACTTACGATAATGCTGTACTGGTGTCTGCTTCCGAGAAAAGTAAGTAAAATATAAAGGTTGGTACATTTGGAAGCAGTGAAATCATTCAAAGGGAGATAGTATGGACCATATTGCGCAATTTCGGTTAATGGACCCTCACCAGTAGCCCTAGAAGTAAACATTTGTAAGTTTTGTGTATTTGATCGTGCAATGGATACAAGATTGGCGATAGATGTTGATTTTCGACTTTCTTTTGTAATCGACTTCAAACATACATACCCTCTTTGATAACACAAAATCGGGTACACCTGTTTAACCATCAATAACTCTGCCAAAAATAAAGATATTCGTAAAGCAAACATACCAATGTAAAGAGGACACATTGGTCTTTAATCCTATTGAAAAAAACTTTGGGCTTAATGAAGATTTACAAACGCCAGACGGTTCAGAACTTTGTTAAAAAATCGTCCCCTATAGTCCAGTACAGTAGCCTATGGACATTAAACAGTACATAGCCAACCATTTGGCACTTCATTCCCAGCTGGGTTTCTAACCCCCAGAAAGTAGTCAAAGTGTTTTATAGTCACTGTTAATTTCAAATCTGGAACTGCACTAGTAATTGATTGTCAAAGAATAAACTATGGACTATACGGGCCGCAATTTCATTGGACTATATGGGACTTGCAATATCCATGGACTATAGGGGCCGTAGAACTTTGAAAACGTCAATGCAATCCAATGGACTATATGGGGCCGTAGTACTTTAGCAATCTTTACCTCTAAATTAAGTACTTTTAGAAAGATATTTAAATGGCAGAACTTATTTTGCATTACCTTTCTATAGGACAAATGTCGACAGCTTTAAAGGATAAAAATGTCTGACCTAGCTATTCATTGGACTATATGGGACTTGCAATATCCATGGACTATAGGGGACCTTGCAGTAGACTATATGGGGCCGTAGTACCCTAACCCTAAACCTATCCCTGAACCTCTAATGTAAGTCCTCTTAGATAGGTATTTAAATGGCAGAACCTATTTTTCAAAAGCTATTTATAGGACGAGTGTCGCCTGGTTTAAACGAAATAAAACATTTGACCTAGATTTTCATTGGACTATATGGGCCTTGCAATATCTGTGGACTATAGGGGCCGTAGCACTTTTGCAATTTATAACTCAAAAATAACTGCTTTCGAATGGATATTTCAATGGAAGAACCTATATTTGTAGTTACAGTTCCTCCATGAAGCTCGTCCGGCTCAGGTCAAAAATGCTTAAGTGTCACATTTTGGCTTTGCAAACGGGGTAACCTCGCAACTTACACTAGAGCATCCTTAGCACTGGAAACTGGTCACAAACTCAGTCTTTATAGAAATCAATTGTTTTACTTATTCAAACATATTGTATATCTAAATGGATTCTTCACACAAAATTTGGACTTCCTGTGACCTTCCTGAAGGTCATGGCATAGGGACAAAGTTTCATGACTGACAACTCTCGACCGTAAGTTTGTTTTTAAAGAAAGTTCGCCTAGCCATATCTCTTTCATTTTTAACTCAATTCTTTAAGACTTTACGTGATTTAAAAGCTTATTGTAATGGGTTTCAAACCCTGCAAAGTGTTTAGCAAAGTAATGCCGACTTAGGGTAAGGGTTAGGGTTAGGGTTAGGTTGGGTTAGGGTTAGGGTTAGGGTTAGGGGTTAGGGTTTAGGGTTAGGGTTAGGGTTAAGGGTTAGGGTTAGGGTCAGGGTCAGGGTTAGGGTTAGGGTTAGGGTTAGGGTCAGGGTTAGGGTTAGGGTTGGGTTAGGGGTTAGGGTCAGGGTTAGGGTTAGGGGTTAGGGTAAGGGTCAGGGTCAGGGTCAGGGTCAGGGTCAGGGTTAGGGTCAGGGTCAGGGTCAGGGTCAGGGTCAGGGTCAGGGTCAGGGTCAGGGTCAGGGTTAGGGTTAGGGGTTAGGGTTAGGGTATAAGGAAGAAACGAAGTTTGCGCACTGTAGGATGCGCATTTTGTAATCAACCACTAAGGGTTAGGGTTAGCGTTAGGGTTAGCGTTAGGGTTAGCGTTAGGGAATAGGTATTTTCCGATGAGTCCAAGTCCTCGGAAGGATATTTGTATGTTATTCGGTTAGGGTTAGGTAAGGGTTAGGGCTATGTTGCCTCTTTGCTAACCCGCGCGTAGGAAATTGTTACTATTTTTAGCAGATGTTACCGAACTTCTTTTATCACGCTGTCAGAAAATTGTCAGAAGCATTCTGACATTTTCTGACATCTATAATTTTATTTACATCTGAAAAGGTTCAACCAGTTTAAAGGGTAAAGTAGTAAGGTTAGGGTTAGGGTTAGGGTAGAGGGTCTTTACGGGTTAGGGTTAGGGTAAGGGTTAGGGTTAGGGCTTAGGGTAGAGGGTCTTTACGAAGATGGTCCCGATTAGGACCATCTCTGGTTGATGCTTTGAACGTAATATATACGTATGTATGCAAACATTTGAATTGCTGTACGTCAGCCAATCGCGGGCGTAGCGTCTTGCGGTTTTGAGCCATGTATAAACTATTGGAGTGTCTTTATACCACGTTAGTTTTCTGGACTATAATATATAAGATGAGACTGCAAACTCTCTAGCATTTTTCGGGCTATGTGCCTTTCGGAATACGTATAAAATACGTACATCAGCCATGCAAATCTATATTGTCTACTTTAAACGTTCCTAGCTCGTGACTCAATGGACGTACGAATAAAATTTTGGTATGTCTGAAATGGTCAAAGTATGGTCTACATTACCGGTATCAAAGTTTGTCCCTATCGGTTAGGTTAAGGGGTATAGGGCCTTAACGAAGAAGGTCCCGATTTGGACCAACTCTGAGTGATTTTTAAATTGTCCCGCTTGCAATAGTATCTTATTTGGAAACAATACGTATTTTCTCTTGACCCTGCTTTTTTTGTTTTTATAAAGGTAATGTGCAATCTCTTTTGACGTCGCCAAAGCACTGTTTAATTGCTTTATTGATATACAGTCACAAATTACAGCATCGTTACAAGTACTACGAGGGCTGATTATGCGCACATTCATTCTACTGGCAACATGTAGCCCTTATGACGCCAATCTCGCTTGTCATTCAGAATTTCCGAAAGCATTGTATTGGAGGGTAGTTTGCGCGGCTGACAGTAACTGGCCATCCACGATTTTTCAATATAGATGTGCCTACACTTACGATAATGCTGTACTGGTGTCTGCTTCCGAGAAAAGTAAGTAAAATATAAAGGTTGGTACATTTGGAAGCAGTGAAATCATTCAAAGGGAGATAGTATGGACCATATTGCGCAATTTCGGTTAATGGACCCTCACCAGTAGCCCTAGAAGTAAACATTTGTAAGTTTTGTGTATTTGATCGTGCAATGGATACAAGATTGGCGATAGATGTTGATTTTCGACTTTCTTTTGTAATCGACTTCAAACATACATACCCTCTTTGATAACACAAAATCGGGTACACCTGTTTAACCATCAATAACTCTGCCAAAAATAAAGATATTCGTAAAGCAAACATACCAATGTAAAGAGGACACATTGGTCTTTAATCCTATTGAAAAAAACTTTGGGCTTAATGAAGATTTACAAACGCCAGACGGTTCAGAACTTTGTTAAAAAATCGTCCCCTATAGTCCAGTACAGTAGCCTATGGACATTAAACAGTACATAGCCAACCATTTGGCACTTCATTCCCAGCTGGGTTTCTAACCCCCAGAAAGTAGTCAAAGTGTTTTATAGTCACTGTTAATTTCAAATCTGGAACTGCACTAGTAATTGATTGTCAAAGAATAAACTATGGACTATACGGGCCGCAATTTCATTGGACTATATGGGACTTGCAATATCCATGGACTATAGGGGCCGTAGAACTTTGAAAACGTCAATGCAATCCAATGGACTATATGGGGTCGTAGTACTTTAGCAATCTTTACCTCTAAATTAAGTACTTTTAGAAAGATATTTAAATGGCAGAACTTATTTTGCATTACCTTTCTATAGGACAAATGTCGACAGCTTTAAAGGATAAAAATGTCTGACCTAGCTATTCATTGGACTATATGGGACTTGCAATATCCATGGACTATAGGGGACCTTGCAGTAGACTATATGGGGCCGTAGTACCCTAACCCTAAACCTATCCCTGAACCTCTAATGTAAGTCCTCTTAGATAGGTATTTAAATGGCAGAACCTATTTTTCAAAAGCTATTTATAGGACGAGTGTCGCCTGGTTTAAACGAAATAAAACATTTGACCTAGATTTTCATTGGACTATATGGGCCTTGCAATATCTGTGGACTATAGGGGCCGTAGCACTTTTGCAATTTATAACTCAAAAATAACTGCTTTCGAATGGATATTTCAATGGAAGAACCTATATTTGTAGTTACAGTTCCTCCATGAAGCTCGTCCGGCTCAGGTCAAAAATGCTTAAGTGTCACATTTTGGCTTTGCAAACGGGGTAACCTCGCAACTTACACTAGAGCATCCTTAGCACTGGAAACTGGTCACAAACTCAGTCTTTATAGAAATCAATTGTTTTACTTATTCAAACA
Organism: Rugalucina vietnamica; assembly: GCA_964017185.1. Classification (NCBI taxonomy): domain Eukaryota; kingdom Metazoa; phylum Mollusca; class Bivalvia; order Lucinida; family Lucinidae; genus Rugalucina; species Rugalucina vietnamica. The sequence continues at coordinate 2,743 of OZ024873.1, read as the reverse complement.
TATTGTATATCTAAATGGATTCTTCACACAAAATTTGGACTTCCTGTGACCTTCCTGAAGGTCATGGCATAGGGACAAAGTTTCATGACTGACAACTCTCGACCGTAAGTTTGTTTTTAAAGAAAGTTCGCCTAGCCATATCTCTTTCATTTTTAACTCAATTCTTTAAGACTTTACGTGATTTAAAAGCTTATTGTAATGGGTTTCAAACCCTGCAAAGTGTTTAGCAAAGTAATGCCGACT
>OZ024872.1:81230649-81253631 GCA_964017185.1 Rugalucina vietnamica | reverse complement strand
GAGAAGAAGATGTATGAATATTATGGTCATACACATGTATATAGCCCTGGGGCAGGGACAGACAACCCTCTGGGCTTTGATTGGCCAAGCGGTTTCAGAGAAGAAGATGTATGAATATTATGGTCATACACATGTATATAGCCCTGGGGCAGGGACAGACAACCCTCTGGGCCCAAAATATTTTTATAAACATAAATCTTCTGTCCATTTGCTCATTCCTAGCAAGTTTTTTTTTCCCATTAAATAACATTTTCCTATTTTTTCTCATTCAAATGCATAAGTCAAGGTCATCCCAGGGTCATGATTTATATAAACTTTGTAGAGCTCCATTGCCTGATGCTTCATGCCAAGATTCAAACCCATAGACCTTCTGGTTCTGGAGAAGGTTTTTGCTATTAATAGCCATGGCGGCTATCTTGGTCATGTGACCTTGACCTAAGAATGCTCCATATAAAGTTTGGCTTTGATTGGCCAAGCGGTTTCAGAGAAGAAGAAGTTTTTTTCCATTTGATAAATGACATTTTCCTATTTTTTTCACATTCAAATGCATGGGCGGCCTAAGTTGACCTTGCTGTTAAAAAGTCAAGGTCATCCCAGGGTCCATACATGTGATACCTCCCTCATCATCAGGGAGACTCCAGGAAATGAGCCATAAAATTGATTGTAATTCTTCTAAAATATACCTATTTTTCACACAAAATTCCAGATCTCCCTGAAATGGATCAGGAAATTTCCTATATATTCTATACATTTTTCAAAAACCTCCCTGAAATGAAAGAAAAATCTCCCTGAAGCTCCTTTTCAGCTCATCACATGTATGAGGGTCATGATTTATATAAACCTTGTAGAGCTCCATTGCCTGATGCTTCATGTCAAGTTTCAAAATCATAGGCCTTCTGGTTCTGGAGAAGAAGATTGTTAAAGGTTATTGCTATTTATAGCCATGGTGGCCATCTTGGTCATGTGACCTGGACCATTTATATAAACTTTTTTTCCCTCTTCCTAAGGATGCTCCACATGAAGTTTGGCTTGGATTGGCCAAGCGGTTTCAGAGAAGATGTTATAATATTATGGAAATGTATATAGCCACGGGGCAGGAGCAGACAACCCCCAGGGGCCAAAATTTTTCCATAAACATTAATTTTATGTCTATTTGCCTATTCCCAATAAGTTTTACCCATTTACGAGGTGCATCCCGAGAAATCATAAACATGTCTAATAACTCGCGAACTGTTGGTTAAAATTTTAAGATAGTTTCATGCTTTTAAACTACATTTCTACGGAGCAATCAGTAAAAATATTAGTTCAATTGCTTACAAATGGTAAAAGTTAGGGACATTCACATGATGGTGTATCGGCGTAACCGGAGCACGTTGAAAATCATTTTGCTATGTTTTTGTGGAGGGGTGGTTGAATGTTTTGTATGCAGTCTCTTTATTAGAGACATAATGAGATGAATATTGCCATCTAAGCATTGATTAAGTCTTCTTAGTTAAATTGATAGTCAATTATTTGAGATAGAAATGATAAAAAAAAAAAATAGCATGATCAATTTCATTTTATATGAGGGACAACTAATTATTTTTAGACTGAGATAAAACAAAAAGAGGTCGCTTGTTTTAAACGACAACAAGAAACAAGCATTTAGAATTTGTAAAGAAAAATGCACACAAAATCATCACTAAATCATTAATGACTCATTAGAAGGTTGATTTTATAAATCAATTTTGTTAAAAATACTTAACTGGATAAAAATGTTGGGGCCGTAAAACGTACATTACGTCACTATTTTCCAGTAAAATAATTTCAGTATGTTTTTAAAAAATGTATAAAATCAACGCTGATGGTGGAAATGATTTCAAACTTCCAAAAAGTCATCTTACATAGTTACTCATGCAACTGAGAGTTAGCGCTGTGTAATACCATCTCAACTCGCAGTTACAGGAACTGTTGAATTTTGATCTTTATGAATTCCAAAAGGGAATGTTTGACATGCGCCGTAGACACCTACCACTCTTGGCATAAATGCATATAACTGTGTTGTGTAAAGGACCAATTCATCCATATTTGTACGAAATGTTTATTAGATGTATGCAAAGAGATCATATAGATTTCATGCAATTCTGCTTGCACATTCTTGTTTTATCACAAATGTCTACGTATTTCTGGGACAGGCCCCGTAATAGCATTTTACCATTTTTCCCCATTCAAATGCATTGGCAACCTAAGTTGACCTTGCCGTAAAATAGGTCAAGTTCATTGCAGGGTCATGATTTATATAAACTTTGTAGAGCTTCTTTCTGCGATGCTTCATGCTAAGTTTCAAAATCATAGGCCTTCTGGTTCTGGAGAAAAGGTACAAGTAGGCAAAGATCAGGAAAAGGCGCAATCAGAAAGAGATTCCCACTCCAAAAACCGAGGTGGGAAAAAACCAAACTAACAACACGCACTTATACCATGAAACATATCATAAGCCAAATGAGCAGCTATTTTCCCAATAGGTGGCCACTCAGTTACCTTAACTTGATTAAAAATATAAAAACATACATAAGGCGCCAACAGCACAAAAATTTTTTTTTTAAACACCAAGACATAAAACAAAAAGAACCACCACAGAAAGATCGCCTTGGAACGATCAGTAACACAAAGTTACTGGCGGGCTTAAACAGGTTTTACAGGATCCTAACCTCACCCTCAGCTTCTGCAGTGGTTCATAACATTTAGTAAGTTCTTCGGTCTTCGTGGTGAATCTCTAACTAGTCAATGAATCATCAAGAACAAACAAATAAATCATGATAAACATCCTGATGAATCAAAAACCAGGACTCACAGATTGAGTAAGCTGCCCGACGATGGAGATCCCTGGGCGCCGAATAACCTACTAACTACGGAGCAAAAGAAAAACACCAGTTGGACCCCGGTGGGCCAAGCAACAGACAAGAAGCTCCGGTCCCAACCAACTAAAATGAATAGCTTTAAGTCGGGGCCATCATAGAGTCTGACGCCCGACCCACCGGCGTGCAGTTAAAGAAGGCAGCATAGTTATCAACCATGATTGGGTTAAAAACTAAGCATGCAGACTGTTGCATAACATTCAAGTTATAACCTATACGTCTGTAACGTGTTATGATTTTTCTGAACTGAAAAGAAAAATAATTAATTCCTATAAGTTTCTTAAATTTGTAAACTAAGTCACCATAAAATTCAGAATCCGAAAGGCCCTCACTTAAAAGCGTCTTTAACCCAACATTATATTTGGAAATCAATTCATAGTGTCTACGATAAAATTTAGAAAAGGGTTTTCGAAGTTTATGATACCGATTGCCCTGTTGGAGAAGTTTTGCTGTTAAACATTTATTTCGAGCGTTGAAGTCTTTAACATGATTGCAGACTCTAGCAAACCTAATAAGTTGCTAAATGTAAACACCATAAGAAGCACGACGAGGAACGTCACCATCCAAAAAAGAAAAAAAATTACTATATCAAAATCAAAGTCATCGCGCTAAGAAGAAGATTTTTAAAGGTTTTTGCTATTTATAGCCATGGTGGCCATCTTGGCCATGTGACCTGGACCATTTATTAAAACTTTTGTTCCCCCTACCTAAGGATGCTCCACATGAAGTTTGGCTTTGATTGGCCAAGCAGTTTCGGAGAAAATCTTTGAAATAGTGGACGGACGGACGATGGATGGCCATCCTATAAGCTCACCTTGTGATCCTTCGGCTCAGGTGAGCTTACAAGTAGCCCAAGGGTAACGATCGCTCACCTGAGAGTCAACAAGTACAGTCACTGGACAAACATTTTTTTTTTTTTTTTTTTTTTTTTAAATCTGATCAAAATTGAAGATGCTGGAGTGGCCACAACACTAAAAATTGATTTTTCAAACATTCAAGGGCAGCTAACTCCGCAGTCCAGGGTCAAATCTGGCTCAAATTGGAACTCATCCAAGATGTTATTCTTATCCTTGTTACTTCCAAGAATGAAGAAGATCTGATCAAAATTGAAGGCGCTAGAGTGGCCACAATACAAAATATTGATTTTTCAAACACTAAAGGGCAGCTAACTCCCCAGTCGGAGGTCAGATCTAGCCAAAATTAAAACTCATCCGGGATATTGTAATTATTCTTATCACCTGCAAGAATGAAGAAGATCCACTGAAAAAAACAAAGATGCTAGTGGCCACAACACAAAATATTGATTTTTCAAACACTCAAGGGCAGATAACTCCGCAGTCAGAGGTCAGATCTGGTTGAAATTCAAACTCATCCGAGATATTGTAGTTATCCTTGTTATCCTGAAAACCAAAGATGCTAGAGTGGCCACAATGTTTTCCCCATTATAAGTCTATGGGGATTTTTCCAGACGCTCAAGGGCAGCTAACTCCGCAATCTGAGATCCAACCTAGCCGAAATTCGAACTCATCCAAGATGTTATGGTTGTCCTTGTTATTCCCAAGAATGAAGAAGATCCAATCAAAAATGAAGTTGCTAGAATGGCCACAACATTTTCACCAATATAACTCAATGGGAGCTATCTGTTGCCATTGAAACCAGAATTCTGATCTGACCTGGCTCAAAACCTTACACAACCTTTCCCCCTCCTCAATGGTGTTTCAGATAAATTTGATTACGATTGGCCTTGTTGTTTTAGAAATACAGGCCCCCTAGCAGATTCCAAGAAAAATAAAGTTTTTTTTATAAAGGCTATTTTTGCCAAAATAAAGGCTCCTTAAGACAGATTTTTGAGAAAATAAAGAGCACAGTGTGGTCTGCTAACAGCACAGTGAAATAGTTTTCAGAGATCAGCAACACCAAAAATAGATGAATAGGAGAAAGTCTGCATCTGCTGATAATAGGTATTGGAAAGGCACAGTAATAATTTCCCCCATACCGATAACATGTGATGACGTAGCAGACCTGAAACGGTGTTACTATAAATAGAAAAGGCTCATGGGATAGGTAAATCGCACCTCTGCAGCGCTATCTGTATCGCACAGCAGGCATAAAATTGGCCATAATTGGACCTGTTATTAGACAAATTATTTCATTAATATGTATGCTGTGTCAATGCCGTTATCATGAATTTCAATGACGCAGTGCAATTTGTTTCCTTTTAAGAAAACTGAAAACATGTTACCGGCAACGGTTATGTTAATCGAGACCAGAATCACAATGTTTCCTTCACAATTAAGAAATTCAACAGAAGCATGTTCAACGCCGACATAACTGAAAAAAAAAAAAAAAAAAAAAAAAAAAAAAAAATTGACTGAATCAGCAAATCTTTCAAAAACATGCAATACAAATGTGCGACTTCAAAAGTTAAGATCAACCATGATATTTGCTAATGCATGAAAGTTGAAAATCGCGAGCAAATCACACATTTTGAGTTCACAACTTTGTCATAACGTTATTTTCTTTCTTCTCTCAAAGTTTAGACAGATAATCGCTAGTATACACCCCGAAATCTTCCGCCCTTTGTGATGCAGTTATTCAAATGCAATTTTAAAGGTTTGTCGTGACATGTGTATGCTTTTTATAGGATACGTTGGTGGATATTTAGATATTTTATTAACATTCATTTGTATATCGCCACACCACCACAATTGCTTTTGGTTATCGCTGATTATCAGGTACATGTATATTATCATTTATAAGAGTCCATGTAATCGTTGATTAACTCCTGCTGCTATCCCGACATGTTCTCTTCGCAACGACTCGTCTAATTATAGAACAAATTTCTGCGCGGGAAGCCGGGGAAATTAGTCACATGTGTTTCCTCAACCTATAGCCGATGCAGGCTTTCTCCTTCATAGGCTTTTGGCAACACCTATTCACCACTTCAATTCAACTCTTTGTGAAATAACCCAGAAGAGTCCCCCCCCCCCTTGTAAAAGTATGAGTGAAGCATAAAGCTTAATTAAGCCAGGGGTCTGGGGGCCGGCTAGGCCCCCAGAAGCCAAATACTAAGCCTCGAGTTCCCTCACAATTTCAACATTTCCTGATAGCAATATGTAAAATAAAGGCTATTTAGTTAAAATTATCACAGAATAAAGGTTTGAGAGTAAAATTATAGGCTTTTTGGTGGATTTTGGAACAAAATAAAGGTTTTAAAGGATTTCCATTAAAATAAAGGTTTTTAAAGGTTTTAAAGGTTCCCCTAGGGGCCCTGGAAATATTCAAGTTTAAATATGTGAACGCATGGACGCACGCACGGATGCCGGCTCGACTACTATACTATAAGCTCACCTGTGAGCCTTCAGCTCAGGTGAGCTAAAAATCATGCAAATCACTTGCCTAGCATTCCACGTGCATCACATTATCACTCTTTGCTTTGATTGATTGGTAAAAATGTTATAACGACTAAACAGGATTGACATTTGAAAAATTCCATGACAGGACGCCACAAAGGCCTGACATTAAACCAACATAACATGAAGATCAATATGTTCAGTGCAGACATGAAGAATAAGAAAGCTGTATAGGCATACTAAGAGAAAGTTTTCTGTTACAAAAAGCGAAATTGCATGTCAATTCAGCAATTAAACACTTATGGGATCACATCAGGCCCAGGAACAAAACACTGTCATTTACCTCATACACCGGGGGCGTTACCTGATACCAGAATGGAACCAAATCTCTAGGATGTGAGAAACAGTTTGAATTTTATGGTGACATCTCTGTAAACTTTGACGCGTCAGGGAAAGATTGCTTTCAGGAGAAAAGTGGAAATTGTGGTTCCTTAAGAGTTAGATATTGATGGGTTAAAGAGTTTGTTAATCTTCATACCAATTTGCAATTTGGAAATCAATTAAAAGTTGCTAAGCTTCAGTCTAATAGTATATTCGATAGAAGAATTTTAGTGTCTCTTATGAGAACACCTGACTTCTAGCTGTTTTACTGGGTGACCGCCCGATAGTCTGAAGGCCCTTTAGTCCGAAGGCCCACCGGTCCGAAGGCCCACCAGTCCGAAGGTCCGCTAGTCCGAAGGTCCGCCAGTCCGAAGGCCTGCTAGTCCAAAGGCCTGCTAGTCCGAAGGCCTGCTGGTCGGAAAAACTATTTTTTATTCCAATAATATTATCATTGCAGATATGAAATAGGTTTCGGACTGCCAATAGTGTTGGCAGAATTCTGTGTCGCGCGCGGACTTCACATACATGTACGAACATTAATTAATAGAAAAAAGTGCATATATTTTATGTGAAAATCGTGCTAATTTCGCGCTTATTCTATTTATGTGTCACGGTACTTTTCCATCCTTGTAAAATCGTTACAGATTTACCGGAGGAAAATCAAGAAATAATACGCAATTGACGAAGTTTGATAATAAATTCTTTTAATTCTTCGTAGTTCGAGTTTTCTGCATGTTGCCGTACATCCAAAATCACTGCTTAAAAGAAATGGCATTCCAGATTGATCAATCAAGAGTAAATAGGTAAAACTAGACAATGATCTGGAAATGGCGCAATCAGACAGAAATTCCCACTCCAAAAACCAAGGTGGGAAGTAACTAAATTAACAATTAGGTACTTTTATACCAAGACAACATATCGAAAGTCGAGTGAGCAGCTATTTCCCTATAGGCGGTCACTCAGTTACCCTAACTAAAATATGAACACATACATATGGTGCAAACAGCACAAAATTCAATACCAAAACATGAAGCAAGTAGAACCACAACAGTAGAATCGCATTGGAATGATCAGTAATATAAAATTACTGGGGGTGCTAAACCGGTTTTACAGGCTCCTAACCTCAGCCTCATGTTCTGCAATTGTTCACAACATTTAATTAATTGTTCCGTTCTCGTGGCGAATCTCTAACTAGTCAATGAATCATTAAATATATAATGATAACCACCATGATGAATTAAAAACAAGAAAATGCAAATACAATTCGCTGGGCGCCAAGCAATTGAAAAGTGCTGTTGAGTTTGATCTAAGTATCCACTGAAAATCCTGAGCAAAAGAAAAAAAACAGAACAGTTTAACCCCGGTGGGCCAAGCAACAGACAAGAAGCTCCGGCCCCAGCCAACAAAAATGAATAGCTAAATACGTCGGGACCAATATAGAGTCTCACGCCCGAGCCACCGACGTGCAATTAAAGAAGGCAACATAATAGCAGCAATGTAGATATTTTTAAAGTTTTGATTTGTACTTGATCCTACCGCGCACTTCACAGTAACGGCACCACGAAGTGTCTCCTTTCAATCTACATTTTATTTTGTTTTGAAGCAGCGAACATCATTTCTTCTGCTAAAAAAAAGAGAAATCTGCACCTACTCATCATGTTAATGTCACACATTTCCGCAAATGATTTGTTGATTTTGTTGCTACGACCTTTACATTTTAAACTGGGACAAACGCAAGAAAATTCAAGGAATCCTCCATATCCTGATCAAGGTTGTTTATTTCTACATGAATTACCGTATGGGCGGTACCTAGATACTAAATACTGAGGCCCTGGAAGGGGTGTCCCAGTATCCCTCATCCCTCTATAATATTCCCTTGATTTGAGCAAGTATCGCCAAAATTGGTATCCTAATATCCCTAAAGGCAATGATCAGGAAATGGCGCAATCAGAAAGAAATTCCCACTCCATAAACCGAGGGGTGGAAAAAAACTACAATGACACTTAGGTACTTATACCAAGAAAACATATCGTAAGCCGAGTGAGCAGCTATTCCCCAATAGGCCGCCACTCAGTTACCCGAACTGAACTAAAAATATGGAAACGTACATAAGGCTCAAACAGCACAAAAATTCGACTCCAAAACACAAAATAATTAGATGCTTGCAGGACATCTTCAGTACCCCATATCCCTTTAAATTTTGACAAAAATATACCTCATTCATTTAATTATTTTGCCAATATCCCTATTTCCCAAAATACCCTTCCGTGACCTCAATGTTAGGCTTAAGCCATGTCGATGTGCAACATTTGTACAGGGATGTATTTTTGCACCAATGGGCGGGTGTATTTTATGCCATGTGAACAGCGTATTCAGAAAAATAAACACCCGGGTGCAAATTTTCCCAACTTTCGATAACTAAAATGATGTAGCACGCGAAATAAATATTAGGGACAGCAAACTCATAGCATTTAACGTGCTTCTGTGCAGACTAGTTTCTTGCGTAACAGGACCTACCATGTATAAACGTTGTCCATACATTTCATAGACGTCAATATATTTTCATGTTTACAATATTACACATAGTTTACACATTCTTGTGCTCTTGATTCCATTTGAACCGTATATATTAGGAAATAAACAAACTATTTTCCTTAAATCACCCCCGCAACGTACGTCAGAGTCACGTCACAAGAAGTGATGTCGGGCGGTCGTTGTTTTGAGCCTGTTTGTGTGTATGATAAATTGTTACGACTGTTTTCTGAAACTTTCCTTAAAAAATATTTAGTCCACCATATAGTATGGTGTCTTATGCACCAGTCGTGTGTATCCCCAGCCCCCTGGGGCCGAGGAATAGCGGGGTGTTTAACTTTTTAGGTTTTCAAGCCCTGCTAAAAGAACGGCACTGCGGTGTCAAATTTGTGGTGAAGTCCCTGCTAAAAGTCGCGGCTCACCGGAGACGGGAAGAACAGCTGAGAGTTGTTCTAATGAAACATTATGAGAGAGGGGCTTAAATTGCTGCATATAAAAGTTCAGATACATTTGCAAATTAAATAGGACCCTAAAGTAATCAAATGTTAAAATTACAGCTAATATTTAATTTGAATTAATGTGACCGTCTATTTCGGCGGGAAATTAAAAGCCCTGGGGGTGTTTTGCAATTAATGCTACGTTGTTTTGTGGCAACCTTTACAGATATGTTGGAGTATTCAATGAAGCAAAAAGAACATTTTTAGTGGTCTTGGCAACGACGAGACTGACAAAAATCATGGTGGCCGTTTAGAACTTTTGACTAATATATATGATCAAAAGTGGCGTTCGACCCTTGAAACTGTCAGAAATTTGTATTACCGTGGCTCGAAGCGGAGCCGTAAAACATACCGTTTATTCTCACTACACGTAGTATCTATCTTCATTGGCGCAATGCAAGCTCCAGGCTTCATGCGTGAGAAATTATACGATACATGTGAGCTGCGGGAAGCACTCGAGGATTTGGCACGATTTTCGCGTGATTTTTACATGAATTTTAATCACTGTTCCTCACGACACGCGTGGACAAAATTTTTCAAATCATTGTGGCATTCATACAACAGCTGCAATAATGATATAATTGGGATTAAAATTAGTTTTTCGGACTAGCGGGCCTTCGGACTGGCGGACCTTCGGACTAGCGGGCCTTCGGACCAGCGGAGCTTCGGACTAGTGGGCCTTCGGACTAGCGGGCCTTCGGACTAGCGGACCTTCAGACCAGTGGGCCTTCGGACTAAATAGCCTTCGGACTAGCGGGCTGTAACCGTTTTACTGTGAGCCCAATCATGAGAAAACCAGTTTTCCGGGTTTCTGACCAGCTCCCACACAAACTGGCCTGTACAGTCACTGGAGAAAGCTAGAGGCTTGAAATTTCAGACTTATGAAGTAGAGGAGTTGCACTATCTTTGTAGCAAAAACAAAGATGCTGAACAGTTGTGCACTTACTGCACAGCTGATCTGGTTCATCGTTTTGGCAAAGGCAAAAATTCAGTTTTCTCGTGATGTGGCTCAACCAGCATGGTCGTTGCCCAAAAGGTTTGAGCATATGCAAATAAGCTGTTAAAATTATAAACAACTCACTTCCAAGGGTTTCACTGCCACCATCTTTCCCATCTTGTTTCCTCAGGCCACTACCGAGACTGTCCAATTCACTCAACAAACTCAATGTTACAACTCCATTTACCCATTACGAAAACTTGCCCATGTAATATACAGAGAATTCTTTCCACCTGTAAAAAATGAAAATTTCATCAGAAATATTTTGATATCATTAAATTTTTTTCTCAAAACATTGATTGTGGGTACTTGTTAGAACCACCTCAACAAGGCAGTTCTTACGAGTACCCACAATCTATGTTTTGGAGCAAAAATAAGAAAAGGGGGTATACATTACACAGACATATTTCGTGATGTCACTCAACAAACTGAAGCTCGGATCAGTGATCATTCGCACACAGCAATGGATACCTATATAGAGAATAGAAAATTCTTTAAAATGTTAAAATACAGTAGCATCACAATCAAACCCATTTTAGAGCCTAGCTTCCTCAATCCAGAATTGGCATATGACCTGCATGTTTATTTAAAAGTCATCAAACTGAGTCTTGATTAAACAGTTAAACACAAGCATTTTTTCTATACATTGGAAGGTGATCTGGGAAAGAAACCTCCACTCCAAAAGCAGACATGGGGACAAACTAAATATTTTTTTTTTATTCAGTTTTACATCCTTTTTAAGATTATTTCAGCTCATATGAGACAGGCCAATCAGTAGGTTGGGCGAAAACAGGAGAACCCCGAGAAAAACACCTGGCATACCAGCAAGCAGAACTTGGCTTGTCTCACATGTGGCCAGAGCGGGGCTCGAACCCACACCAGACACAACGGTGAGATGATCGAGTGATTAAGAAACAGCGCTCTTGACCGCTCGGCCACCGAGGCCGCCACAAACTAAATTGACAATCAGGTGCTTATACTGAGAAAACATATCATAAGCCGAGTGAGAAGCTATTTCCCAATATGCAGCCATTCAGTTACTCGAACTTGACTAAAAATATGAAAAGGTACATAAGATGCAAACAGCATGTGACAAAATCAATAGTTTGACCACTGTGCAAAGCAAATATATCAATTAAAGCAGCCCTAACCCAAACACAGACATTCTGGCATAAACAATTCATTGCATAATAGCATAATACCCTTTGCATGGCACGGTAGAGAGTGAATGGTGAATCAACCAGAGCAGTCAATAGATTATCTGGTGTTATAACATCAGGTCTGGTCTTCTAGAAAACAACTACACAGTCTTTTTCATCCCATGGCTCAATATAGGATTAAAGAGGAAATAATTGAGGCTTTGCATGAGAAAACTGACAATTTGGGAGAAAGACCAGGTCCAACACAAACCAGGCTGTACAGGCACAGATGAGGGCTAGAAGTTTGAAGAAGAGGGATTGTACTGTCCCAGTGGTGAAAACAAAGGCCCTGAATAAAACTGTGCAGTTACTGCACAGCTGATATGCGTCTTTGTTTTCGCATTTTCACATATGCAGATTGTTGGTTTTCTGGTGAGGCAGCTAGATTATAATTTAATTTTGATTATATCAAAATACATGTACATAACACTTCATATGAAATCGTGCAACACTGATTGTTGAGAGAAACAACACATGATTATGAAAACTGAGCCTTCACAAGACAAAACCAACAATCTCGGTTTCTTACCAGTTCCAACCAAAAAACAGCCTTTTGTAAACAGTAACAGAAGAGGGCTAGAAGCTTGAAATTTTGTGTTCAAGAAGATGAGGGATTGTACTATTGCATGCACAGTTACTGCACAGCTGATCTGTGATTTCCCATATGCAGATTGTTGGGGTTCTGATGCAGTGGATCAATTATCCTTTAGAATACCATGATAAAGAAATAAAATTAAAACTGAGATCCTTTAAGAGCAATGAACATATTAATGAGAAAGGGGATGGGCCATACCCCGGTTTCGACTATTAAAGTCTCGTCAGTGACCCTTTAGAATTTGGCAACATGGAGCCAAAGAGAATAAGTGAAATTTTACTTACCTTCATTGACTCCATTAGTTGTCTGCATCTAGCAACTTTGAGGTCTCAGGCTGCAATAGTTTCCAAAATATCCATTTTTCAAGAGATGACCTTGACCTAAATTAATCACATACTTTCAATAGTTGTTTTGCATCTATCACTTTTCAGGCCTCAGGCTGCAATAGTTTTCAAAAAATCCATAATTTTCACTTTTTCCCATGTAAAAGCCTATGTTTACAAAATTGACCTTGCTCTAAAATAGGTCAAGGTCATGCTAGGGTCATCATTTGATCAAACTATGATGGGCTGTAGTCCCAAATGCTACATACCAAGTTTCGTGAAAATCGGCCTTCCGGTTCATGAGAAGAAGATTTTTGTGTGGTTTTTACCATATATGGGCGTGGCGGCCATCTTGGTCATGTGACCTGGATTTTGCAATCAAACTTTCGTCACCTCTACCCATGGATGCTCCACATAAAATTTCACTTTGATTGGCCAAGCGGTTTCAGAGGAGAAGATCTTTGAAAAGTGTGTATGGATGACAGACTGGCCAAGGTCAAGAGATGACCTTGACCTAAATTAATCACATACCTTCATCTACTCCATTAGTTGTTTTTATCTACCACTTTTCAGGCCTCAGGCTGCAACAGTTTTCAAAAAAATTCATAGTTTTCACTTTTTCCAATGTAAAAGCCTATGTTTCCAAAATTGACCTTGCCGTAAAAAGGTCAAGGTCAACCCAGGGTCATCATCTTAGCAAATTATGATGGGGTGGAGTCCAAAATGCTACATTCCATGTTTCGTGGAAATTGGCTCACTGGTTCTGGAGAAGAAGATTTTTGAAGGGTTTTTACTATATGTAAATATATATATACTATATGTATATGTAAAAGCCTATGTTTACAAAATTGACTTTGCCGTAAAATAGGTCAAGGTCATGCTAGGGTCATCATTTGATCAAACTATGATGGGCTGTAGTCCCAAATGCTACATACCAAGTTTCTTGAAAATCGGCCTTCCGGTTCATGAGAAGAAGATTTTTGAGTGTTTTTTACCATATATGGGTGTGGCGGCCATCTTGGTCATGTGACCAAAATATATTGAACAAAATTTCAATGCCACTACCCAAGGAGGCTCCACATAAAATTTCAACTTGATCAGCCAAGTGGTTTCAGAGAAGAAGATCTTTGAAATTGTGAACGACGACGGACGGACGGACCGACGATGGATCATGGGTGAGCTAAAACAGGTAAACCCCTGCATACCCCAGTTTTGCTATATAAAAGTGGGGATCCAAGGGGTATACATTACACGGACATGTTTTCGTGATGAAACAACAAACCTCTCATTCAATCACTATGTCACTGTGCGTCATGGAAGCGAAATAAAAGGCTTTTCTTCGAGGTATTCCATTTTCTTCAAAGCAAACCTTCTTTCTATTACTGCAATATCATCATCATCATCATCATCATCATCATCATCATCATCATCATCATCATCATCATCATCATTTTAAACCTGTTCACCTTATCATTTTAAACCTGTTCATTTTAAATCTGTGGGCCACACTATAGATGTTAATTGCATCAGAAGTGACGATTCCTATGACATAAAATACCTGCATGGCTAATGTGTTGACTTCCAACTTCTTGAAGATCACAAATGTTTCCTCGTACAGTTTATTAGTAATGGGTATGTTAGCATCATAGTTGCCAAGTCTATTGATGTATTCCATGAAAACGGGTCCTGTCAGTCTTGATTGCGGTCAGGATCTACAAGGTCTGTAGATTTCTGTAGAAAAATATACCATATTTCCATTAATGAATCATGTTTTTTTTTGCAAATTTTCTACTATACTTGAAGCCAGAAAAAATGCAACTTTTAGCATTTTACCTTTCCTTAATTTCTTGAAAATTTTCAAAAATTATGAAATTGTTGTCACAATGTGGAGAACTGCATGAGCTATTAGGCTTCCGAATGCAACAAACGGATTTTCATTTCGATAAGTATTTACGGAGTTATTCGATGCCGACCATAGGCATGCTGAAAGTAGTATACCACACAGTGCGCATGCGCAAGCATTAAAGTTATGATTAGTTGTTTTTATCTACAACAATCTGTTTAAATCTGCTATAAACCCCCATTCAAAATCGCAATGTACCACTCACAAGATGAGCGGTCAAGAGCGCTGTTTCTTAATCACTCGATCATCTCACCGTTGTGTCTGGTGTGGGTTCGAGCCCCGCTCTGGCCACATGTGAGACAAGCCAAGTTCTGCTTGCTGGTATGCCAGGTGTTTTTCTCGGGGTTCTCCTGTTTTCGCCCAACCTACTGATTGGCCAGGGTTAGGGTTAGGGTTAGGGTTAGGGTTAGGGTTAGGGTTAGAGGTTAGAGGTTAGAGGTTAGGGTTAGGGTTAGGGTTAGGGTTAGGGTTAGGGTTAAGGGTTAAGGTTAGGGTTAGGGTTAGGGTTAGGGTTAGGGTTAGGGTTGGGTTGGGTTAGGGTTAGGGTTAGGGTTAGGGTTAGGGTAGGGTTAGGGTTAGGGTTAGGGTTAGGGTTAGGGTATAAGGAAGAAACGAAGTTTGCGCACTGTAGGATGCGCATAGGGTTAGGGTTAGGGTGAGGGTTTGGGTTAGGGAATAGGTATTTTCCGATGGGTAGAAGTAGTCGGAAGGATATTTGTATGTAATTCGGTTAGGGTTAGGTAAGGGTTAGGGCTATGTTGCCTCTTTGCTAACCCGCGCGTAGGAAATTGTTACTATTTTTAGTAGATGTTACCGAACTTCTTTTATTACGCTGTCAGAAAATTGTCAGAAGCATTCTGACATTTTCTGACATCTATAATTTTATTTACATCTGAAAAGGTTCAACCAGTTTAAAGGGTAAAGTAGTAAGGTTAGGGTGAGGGTTAGGGTAGAGGGTCTTTACGGGTTAGGGTTAGGGTAAGGGTTAGGGTTAGGGCTTAGGGTAGAGGGTCTTTACGAAGATGGTCCCGATTAGGACCATCTCTGGTTGATGCTTTGAACGTAATATATACGTATGTATGCAAACATTTGAATTGCTGTACGTCAGCCAATCGCGGGCGTAGCGTCTTGCGGTTTTGAGCCATGTATAAACTATTGGAGTGTCTTTATACCACGTTAGTTTTCTGGACTATAATATATAAGATGAGACTGCAAACTGTCTAGCGTGTTTCGGGCTATGTGCCTTTCGGAATACGTATAAAATACGTACATCAGCCATGCAAATCTATATTGTCTACTTTAAACGTTCATAGCTCGTGACTCAATGGACGTACGAATAAAATTTTGGTATGTCTGAAATGGTCAAAGTATGGTCTACATTACCGGTATCAAAGTTTGTCCCTATCGGTTAGGTTAAGGGGTATAGGGCCTTAACGAAGAAGGTCCCGATTAGGACCAACTCTGAGTGATTTTTAAATTGTCCCGCTTGCAATAGTATTTTATTTGGAAACAATACGTATTTTCTCTTGACACTGCTTTTTTCTTTTATATAAAGGTAATGTGCAATCTCTTTTGACGTCGCCAAAGCACTGTTTAATTGCTTTATTGATATACAGTCACAAATTACAGCATCGTTACAAGTACTACGAGGGCTGATTATGCGCACTTTCATTCTACTGGCAACATGTAGCCCTTATGACGTCAATCTCGCTTGTCATTCAGAATTTCCGAAAGCATTGTATTGGAGGGTAGTTTGCGCGGCTGACAGTAAGTGGCCATCCACGATTTTTCAATATAGATGTGCCTACACTTACGATAATGCTGTACTGGTGTCTGCTTCCGAGAAAAGTAAGTAAAATATAAAGGTTGGTACATTTGGAAGCAGTGAAATCATTCAAAGGGAGATAGTATGGACCATATTGCGCAATTTCGGTTGATGGACCCTCATCAGTAGCCCTAGAAGTAAACATTTGTAAGTTTTGTGTATTTGATCGTGCAATGGATACAAGATTGGCGATAGATGTTGATTTTCGACTTTCTTTTGTAATCGACTTCAAACATACATACCCTCTTTGATAACACAAAATCGGGTACACCTGTTTAACCATCAATAACTCTGCCAAAAATAAAGATATTCGTAAAGCAAACATACCAATGTAAAGAGGACACATTGGTCTTTAATCCTATTGAAAAAACTTTGGGCTTAATGAAGATTTACAAACGCCAGACGGTTCAGAACTTTGGTAAAATAATCGTCCCCTATAGTCCAGTACAGTAGCCTATGGACATTAAACAGTACATAGCCAACCATTTGGCACTTCATTCCCAGCTGGGTTTCTAACCCCCCAGAAAGTAGTCAAAGTGTTTTATAGTCACTGTTAATTTCAAATCTGGAACTGCACTAGTAATTGATTGTCAAAGAATAAACTATGGACTATACGGGCCGCAATTTCATTGGACTATATGGGACTTGCAATATCCATGGACTATAGGGGCCGTAGAACTTTGAAAACGTCAATGCAATCCAGTGGACTATATGGGGCCGTAGTACTTTAGCAATCTTTACCTCTAAATTAAGTACTTTTAGAAAGGTATTTAAATGGCAGAACTTATTTTGCATTACCTTCCTATAGGACAAATGTCGACAGCTTTAAAGGATAAAAATGTCTGACCTAGCTATTCTTTGGACTATATGGGACTTGCAATATCCATGGACTATAGGGGACCTTGCAGTAGACTATATGGGGCCGTAGTACCCTAACCCTAAACCTATCCCTGAACCTCTAATGTAAGTCCTCTTAGATAGGTATTTAAATGGCAGAACCTATTTTTCAAAAGCTATTTATAGGACGAGTGTCGCCTGGTTTGAACGAAATAAAACATTTGACCTAGATTTTCATTGGACTATATGGGCCTTGCAATATCTGTGGACTATAGGGGCCGTAGCACTTTTGCAATTTATAACTCAAAAATAACTGCTTTCGAATGGATATTTCAATGGAAGAACCTATATTTGTAGTTACAGTTCCTCCATGTAGCTCGTCCGGCTCAGGTCAAAAATGCTTAAGTGCCACATTTCGGCTTTGCAAACGGGGTAACCTCGCAACTTACACTAGAGCATCCATAGCACTGGAAACTGGTCACAAACTCAGTCTTTATAGAAATCAATTGTTTTACTTATTCAAACATATTTTATATCTAAATGGATTCTTCACACAAAATTAGGACTTCCTGTGACCTTCCTGAAGGTCATGGCATAGGGACAGAGTTTCATGACTGACAACTCTCGACCGTAAGTTTGTTTTTTTTTTTTAAAGAAAGTTCGCCTAGCCATATCTCTTTCATTTTTAACTCAATTCTTTAAGACTTTACGTGATTTAAAAGCTTATTGTAATGGGTTTCAAACCCTGCAAAGTGTTTAGCAAAGTAATGCCGACTCAGGGTAAGGGTTAGGGTTAGGGTTAGGTTGGGTTAGGGTTAGGGTTAGGGTTAGGGGTTAGGGTTAGGGTTAAGGGTTAGGTTCAGGGTCAGGGTCAGGGTTAGGGTTAGGGTTAGGGTTAGGGTCAGGGTTAGGGTTAGGGTTGGGTTAGGGGTTAGGGTTAGGGTTAGGGGTTAGGGTTAGGGTCAGGGTCAGGGTCAGGGTCAGGGTTAGGGTCAGGGTCAGGGTCAGGGTTAGGGTCAGGGTCAGGGTCAGGGTTAGGGTCAGGGTCAGGGTCAGGGTCAGGGTCAGGGTTAGGGTCAGGGTCAGGGTCAGGGTTAGGGTCAGGGTATAAGGAAGAAACGAAGTTTGCGCACTGTAGGATGCGCATAGGGTTAGGGTTAGGGTGAGGGTTTGGGTTAGGGAATAGGTATTTTCCGATGGGTAGAAGTAGTCGGAAGGATATTTGTATGTAATTCGGTTAGGGTTAGGTAAGGGTTAGGGCTATGTTGCCTCTTTGCTAACCCGCGCGTAGGAAATTGTTACTATTTTTAGTAGATGTTACCGAACTTCTTTTATTACGCTGTCAGAAAATTGTCAGAAGCATTCTGACATTTTCTGACATCTATAATTTTATTTACATCTGAAAAGGTTCAACCAGTTTAAAGGGTAAAGTAGTAAGGTTAGGGTGAGGGTTAGGGTAGAGGGTCTTTACGGGTTAGGGTTAGGGTAAGGGTTAGGGTTAGGGCTTAGGGTAGAGGGTCTTTACGAAGATGGTCCCGATTAGGACCATCTCTGGTTGATGCTTTGAACGTAATATATACGTATGTATGCAAACATTTGAATTGCTGTACGTCAGCCAATCGCGGGCGTAGCGTCTTGCGGTTTTGAGCCATGTATAAACTATTGGAGTGTCTTTATACCACGTTAGTTTTCTGGACTATAATATATAAGATGAGACTGCAAACTGTCTAGCGTGTTTCGGGCTATGTGCCTTTCGGAATACGTATAAAATACGTACATCAGCCATGCAAATCTATATTGTCTACTTTAAACGTTCATAGCTCGTGACTCAATGGACGTACGAATAAAATTTTGGTATGTCTGAAATGGTCAAAGTATGGTCTACATTACCGGTATCAAAGTTTGTCCCTATCGGTTAGGTTAAGGGGTATAGGGCCTTAACGAAGAAGGTCCCGATTAGGACCAACTCTGAGTGATTTTTAAATTGTCCCGCTTGCAATAGTATTTTATTTGGAAACAATACGTATTTTCTCTTGACACTGCTTTTTTCTTTTATATAAAGGTAATGTGCAATCTCTTTTGACGTCGCCAAAGCACTGTTTAATTGCTTTATTGATATACAGTCACAAATTACAGCATCGTTACAAGTACTACGAGGGCTGATTATGCGCACTTTCATTCTACTGGCAACATGTAGCCCTTATGACGTCAATCTCGCTTGTCATTCAGAATTTCCGAAAGCATTGTATTGGAGGGTAGTTTGCGCGGCTGACAGTAAGTGGCCATCCACGATTTTTCAATATAGATGTGCCTACACTTACGATAATGCTGTACTGGTGTCTGCTTCCGAGAAAAGTAAGTAAAATATAAAGGTTGGTACATTTGGAAGCAGTGAAATCATTCAAAGGGAGATAGTATGGACCATATTGCGCAATTTCGGTTGATGGACCCTCATCAGTAGCCCTAGAAGTAAACATTTGTAAGTTTTGTGTATTTGATCGTGCAATGGATACAAGATTGGCGATAGATGTTGATTTTCGACTTTCTTTTGTAATCGACTTCAAACATACATACCCTCTTTGATAACACAAAATCGGGTACACCTGTTTAACCATCAATAACTCTGCCAAAAATAAAGATATTCGTAAAGCAAACATACCAATGTAAAGAGGACACATTGGTCTTTAATCCTATTGAAAAAACTTTGGGCTTAATGAAGATTTACAAACGCCAGACGGTTCAGAACTTTGGTAAAATAATCGTCCCCTATAGTCCAGTACAGTAGCCTATGGACATTAAACAGTACATAGCCAACCATTTGGCACTTCATTCCCAGCTGGGTTTCTAACCCCCCAGAAAGTAGTCAAAGTGTTTTATAGTCACTGTTAATTTCAAATCTGGAACTGCACTAGTAATTGATTGTCAAAGAATAAACTATGGACTATACGGGCCGCAATTTCATTGGACTATATGGGACTTGCAATATCCATGGACTATAGGGGCCGTAGAACTTTGAAAACGTCAATGCAATCCAGTGGACTATATGGGGCCGTAGTACTTTAGCAATCTTTACCTCTAAATTAAGTACTTTTAGAAAGGTATTTAAATGGCAGAACTTATTTTGCATTACCTTCCTATAGGACAAATGTCGACAGCTTTAAAGGATAAAAATGTCTGACCTAGCTATTCTTTGGACTATATGGGACTTGCAATATCCATGGACTATAGGGGACCTTGCAGTAGACTATATGGGGCCGTAGTACCCTAACCCTAAACCTATCCCTGAACCTCTAATGTAAGTCCTCTTAGATAGGTATTTAAATGGCAGAACCTATTTTTCAAAAGCTATTTATAGGACGAGTGTCGCCTGGTTTGAACGAAATAAAACATTTGACCTAGATTTTCATTGGACTATATGGGCCTTGCAATATCTGTGGACTATAGGGGCCGTAGCACTTTTGCAATTTATAACTCAAAAATAACTGCTTTCGAATGGATATTTCAATGGAAGAACCTATATTTGTAGTTACAGTTCCTCCATGTAGCTCGTCCGGCTCAGGTCAAAAATGCTTAAGTGCCACATTTCGGCTTTGCAAACGGGGTAACCTCGCAACTTACACTAGAGCATCCATAGCACTGGAAACTGGTCACAAACTCAGTCTTTATAGAAATCAATTGTTTTACTTATTCAAACATATTTTATATCTAAATGGATTCTTCACACAAAATTAGGACTTCCTGTGACCTTCCTGAAGGTCATGGCATAGGGACAGAGTTTCATGACTGACAACTCTCGACCGTAAGTTTGTTTTTTTTTTTTAAAGAAAGTTCGCCTAGCCATATCTCTTTCATTTTTAACTCAATTCTTTAAGACTTTACGTGATTTAAAAGCTTATTGTAATGGGTTTCAAACCCTGCAAAGTGTTTAGCAAAGTAATGCCGACTCAGGGTAAGGGTTAGGGTTAGGGTTAGGTTGGGTTAGGGTTAGGGTTAGGGTTAGGGGTTAGGGTTAGGGTTAAGGGTTAGGTTCAGGGTCAGGGTCAGGGTTAGGGTTAGGGTTAGGGTTAGGGTCAGGGTTAGGGTTAGGGTTGGGTTAGGGGTTAGGGTTAGGGTTAGGGGTTAGGGTTAGGGTCAGGGTCAGGGTCAGGGTCAGGGTTAGGGTCAGGGTCAGGGTCAGGGTTAGGGTCAGGGTCAGGGTCAGGGTTAGGGTCAGGGTCAGGGTCAGGGTCAGGGTCAGGGTTAGGGTCAGGGTCAGGGTCAGGGTTAGGGTCAGGGTATAAGGAAGAAACGAAGTTTGCGCACTGTAGGATGCGCATAGGGTTAGGGTTAGGGTGAGGGTTTGGGTTAGGGAATAGGTATTTTCCGATGGGTAGAAGTAGTCGGAAGGATATTTGTATGTAATTCGGTTAGGGTTAGGTAAGGGTTAGGGCTATGTTGCCTCTTTGCTAACCCGCGCGTAGGAAATTGTTACTATTTTTAGTAGATGTTACCGAACTTCTTTTATTACGCTGTCAGAAAATTGTCAGAAGCATTCTGACATTTTCTGACATCTATAATTTTATTTACATCTGAAAAGGTTCAACCAGTTTAAAGGGTAAAGTAGTAAGGTTAGGGTGAGGGTTAGGGTAGAGGGTCTTTACGGGTTAGGGTTAGGGTAAGGGTTAGGGTTAGGGCTTAGGGTAGAGGGTCTTTACGAAGATGGTCCCGATTAGGACCATCTCTGGTTGATGCTTTGAACGTAATATATACGTATGTATGCAAACATTTGAATTGCTGTACGTCAGCCAATCGCGGGCGTAGCGTCTTGCGGTTTTGAGCCATGTATAAACTATTGGAGTGTCTTTATACCACGTTAGTTTTCTGGACTATAATATATAAGATGAGACTGCAAACTGTCTAGCGTGTTTCGGGCTATGTGCCTTTCGGAATACGTATAAAATACGTACATCAGCCATGCAAATCTATATTGTCTACTTTAAACGTTCATAGCTCGTGACTCAATGGACGTACGAATAAAATTTTGGTATGTCTGAAATGGTCAAAGTATGGTCTACATTACCGGTATCAAAGTTTGTCCCTATCGGTTAGGTTAAGGGGTATAGGGCCTTAACGAAGAAGGTCCCGATTAGGACCAACTCTGAGTGATTTTTAAATTGTCCCGCTTGCAATAGTATTTTATTTGGAAACAATACGTATTTTCTCTTGACACTGCTTTTTTCTTTTATATAAAGGTAATGTGCAATCTCTTTTGACGTCGCCAAAGCACTGTTTAATTGCTTTATTGATATACAGTCACAAATTACAGCATCGTTACAAGTACTACGAGGGCTGATTATGCGCACTTTCATTCTACTGGCAACATGTAGCCCTTATGACGTCAATCTCGCTTGTCATTCAGAATTTCCGAAAGCATTGTATTGGAGGGTAGTTTGCGCGGCTGACAGTAAGTGGCCATCCACGATTTTTCAATATAGATGTGCCTACACTTACGATAATGCTGTACTGGTGTCTGCTTCCGAGAAAAGTAAGTAAAATATAAAGGTTGGTACATTTGGAAGCAGTGAAATCATTCAAAGGGAGATAGTATGGACCATATTGCGCAATTTCGGTTGATGGACCCTCATCAGTAGCCCTAGAAGTAAACAT
>OZ024872.1:81160975-81217949 GCA_964017185.1 Rugalucina vietnamica | reverse complement strand
GCATTTCTGCTAAACAATTACCCAACATCTCTTAAAATATAAACAACAATTAAGCCACCACATAGAAACCAACAACTCGCATATGCGAAAACAAAGATGGAGACCAATTTCCGAGGTAACTGCGTAGCTGATTAGCGCCTTTGTTCTCGCTACACAGTTAGTACAATCCCTCTTCTTCTTAAATCCCAAATCTCAAGCTTCTATCCTTTTTATGTTACTGAACAGCCTGGTTTGTGTTGGACCTGGTCAAAAACACAAATTGTTTTCTCAGGAGAAGACTCAAATAATGACAACTGAAATTTAGATTTTAAAGCTTTCAAGGAGGTGATTTTTAAAAATCTGAGCTTTAAGAGACATCAAACATTGAGTAGGACTTTGGTCCTGACCATACTTTCTGAGTTTGAAACAAACTTTAGATATCTGTTACTTAGCTCTAGCAGTCAAATCAGAATTCAAAATCACAATTGATCAGGCCTAGAAAAATCCACACGTCCGCTCGTATTTACGAATGAAAGTTCGATACGGGCGAGTAGAAATTTACCCCGGCTCGCCCGACAGGACGAGTAGCATTTATGGGACTGACTCGAGGCAGTAAATGTCCGTAAATGCAAAATCAGCTGAAGATTTCGTTTCCGATTGTCAACCGGATGTTTGCACTACGTCACTAGTCCGCAGTAAATGAAATTCAATAAAATCCGGTACATGGTCCAAATACCGGAAAGCATTGGTCATTTTATTCACGGCGCGCCGTACTATCGAGACTTAAGACGTCCCGGGTTTTAGCTCCATTTGATAAAACGGCTTACACCAAAAGTCAAATAATCGAGAATTTCCATTTATATAGTCTTGATCATCTAGACGCTCTAAAGGATATGAGCTGGAGCAGAGATCTGAATCTGCCAGGGGCTTGTTGATCAAGTCTACCATTTATATCGAAAGTCATTCTCGCGAGATCAGACGATACCTCATCTTGAAGTGCGTGAAGCGCTACCTGTCAGCGACAATGATCGAATGTAGACAAAAATGTCGAAGCAGGGCGACATTAGTTTTTGATGATTTTTGTCTCTTTTGAAATCCAGATTTTAAGGACTAGTGCACTAGCAGTAAGGACGAGTGAAAATTGTTTACAACTCGCCCCACAGGACGAGTAGGTCCTCAGAAAAATTTCTAGGCCTGTTGATGGCTGAAGTAACTGGGACATACATTACCTTTCCGATCTGCTCACTGTCACCATCAATGTCATCCAATACCTCGGAAGAACCTGACACAGACAGAAATACAAACATTAGACGGTAGGAAATTGTAACGCTACACCATTATTTATTAGATGAACCAACACATAAGTGTTACAGTAACAAAATTATGACACTCAACATACACACTTGGTTAGTACATAGGGTGGTGCCTGATGACAGTAGGTTACAGATTTAGGCTGACACTGTATGAGCAACCCCATGGGAAAACCAACAATCTGCATATGCGAAAACAAAGGCGCAGATCAGCTTCACGGTAACCACGAAGCTGATCAGCGCCTTTGTTTTCGCTACACAGATAGTACACTTTCTCATCTTCTTAAATCCGAAATTTCAAGCATCTAGCCTGCTTCTGTGACTATACAGCCTGATTTGTTTTGGACCTGTTCGGAAACCACATTGTTGGTTTTCCCACAGGGTGCTCGTATGTGTTACAAGATACATGTTCTGGACAACATTTGGTTAATACGTAGGGGTTACTCGGGATATTGTGAACCAAAGTCACAAAAAATGTTATTATAATGGTTTTTGATTTGTTTGTATCATCAACCTACATTGAATCACTTTATCAGTAAAATATGAGACCAATTGGTGATATTTGTATTTATTACCCAACATACTATATAAAGAGAAATAAAACATTTCAGGCTGTTTTTTTTAAACAATTTTAGTTAAACCCAGTTTAAACCAGTTTCAATGAACTGTTTCGTGTCATGTGACGAACTGTTTCATGTGCAACAGTTTTTACTGTTTCCCAGTCAAGTGACATGCTTTCATGCTTTTATACTGCATGCTTTTATACTGCCTGTATACCTGCAAATATTGTCAAACAAAAAGTAATCAAAAGCAAACAACAAACAAATAAATCAAACAAACAAACAAAACATATGACCAAACAAACAAAAACAAGCAAACAAACAAACATAAAATATGGTTTGTATGATTGTTTGCTTAATGTGTTTTATTCCATTTTTGTTTGTTTTGCTTGTTTGTTTTTATTTGTTTTGTTAGTTTTTTGTTTCTGTTTTCTTAGATTATTTCATGTGCTTATTTGTGATTAATGCTTGGTTTGAATTGTTTGTTTTATGTTTGTTTGTTTGTATAAAAGCATGCAGTATAAAAGCATGAAAGCATGTCACTTGACTGGGAAACAGTAAAAACTGTTGCACATGAAACAGTTCGTCACATGACACGAAACAGTTCATTGAAACTGGTTTAAACTGGGTTTAACTAAAATTGTTTAAAAAAAACAGCCTGAAATGTTTTATTTCTCTTTATATAGTATGTTGGGTAATAAATACAAATATCACCAATTGGTCTCATATTTTACTGATAAAGTGATTCAATGTAGGTTGATGATACAAACAAATCAAAAACCATTATAATAACATTTTTTGTGACTTTGGTTCACAATATCCCGAGTAACCCCTACGTATTAACCAAATGTTGTCCAGAACATGTATCTTGTAACACATACGAGCACCCTGTGGGAAAACCAACAATGTGGTTTCCGAACAGGTCCAAAACAAATCAGGCTGTATAGTCACAGAAGCAGGCTAGATGCTTGAAATTTCGGATTTAAGAAGATGAGAAAGTGTACTATCTGTGTAGCGAAAACAAAGGCGCTGATCAGCTTCGTGGTTACCGTGAAGCTGATCTGCGCCTTTGTTTTCGCATATGCAGATTGTTGGTTTTCCCATGGGGTTGCTCATACAGTGTCAGCCTAAATCTGTAACCTACTGTCATCAGGCACCACCCTATGTACTAACCAAGTGTGTATGTTGAGTGTCATAATTTTGTTACTGTAACACTTATGTGTTGGTTCATCTAATAAATAATGGTGTAGCGTTACAATTTCCTACCGTCTAATGTTTGTATTTCTGTCTGTGTCAGGTTCTTCCGAGGTATTGGATGACATTGATGGTGACAGTGAGCAGATCGGAAAGGTAATGTATGTCCCAGTTACTTCAGCCATCAACAGGCCTAGAAATTTTTCTGAGGACCTACTCGTCCTGTGGGGCGAGTTGTAAACAATTTTCACTCGTCCTTACTGCTAGTGCACTAGTCCTTAAAATCTGGATTTCAAAAGAGACAAAAATCATCAAAAACTAATGTCGCCCTGCTTCGACATTTTTGTCTACATTCGATCATTGTCGCTGACAGGTAGCGCTTCACGCACTTCAAGATGAGGTATCGTCTGATCTCGCGAGAATGACTTTCGATATAAATGGTAGACTTGATCAACAAGCCCCTGGCAGATTCAGATCTCTGCTCCAGCTCATATCCTTTAGAGCGTCTAGATGATCAAGACTATATAAATGGAAATTCTCGATTATTTGACTTTTGGTGTAAGCCGTTTTATCAAATGGAGCTAAAACCCGGGACGTCTTAAGTCTCGATAGTACGGCGCGCCGTGAATAAAATGACCAATGCTTTCCGGTATTTGGACCATGTACCGGATTTTATTGAATTTCATTTACTGCGGACTAGTGACGTAGTGCAAACATCCGGTTGACAATCGGAAACGAAATCTTCAGCTGATTTTGCATTTACGGACATTTACTGCCTCGAGTCAGTCCCATAAATGCTACTCGTCCTGTCGGGCGAGCCGGGGTAAATTTCTACTCGCCCGTATCGAACTTTCATTCGTAAATACGAGCGGACGTGTGGATTTTTCTAGGCCTGATCAATTGTGATTTTGAATTCTGATTTGACTGCTAGAGCTAAGTAACAGATATCTAAAGTTTGTTTCAAACTCAGAAAGTATGGTCAGGACCAAAGTCCTACTCAATGTTTGATGTCTCTTAAAGCTCAGATTTTTAAAAATCACCTCCTTGAAAGCTTTAAAATCTAAATTTCAGTTGTCATTATTTGAGTCTTCTCCTGAGAAAACAATTTGTGTTTTTGACCAGGTCCAACACAAACCAGGCTGTTCAGTAACATAAAAAGGATAGAAGCTTGAGATTTGGGATTTAAGAAGAAGAGGGATTGTACTAACTGTGTAGCGAGAACAAAGGCGCTAATCAGCTACGCAGTTACCTCGGAAATTGGTCTCCATCTTTGTTTTCGCATATGCGAGTTGTTGGTTTCTATGTGGTGGCTTAATTGTTGTTTATATTTTAAGAGATGTTGGGTAATTGTTTAGCAGAAATGCTGATGACCCCAAACATGGCATTGTACCTAATATTGAGTTGTTGACATCAGGAACTAGTTGTGCCAGGGCAAAACAAAGTCTATCTTTAGTGGCTGTACTTTCTATACCATCATAATGAATGAAGACACTGATAAACTGCTCTGTAGTCAAACAGCTGATCTCACAGCTGATCTCAATCTTTATTTTGTACTAAAAGGTCATGTTCCTGCTAATTTATTTGCACTGGCTGATCACATGTAGATTTACAAAGGTACCCTTTTTATGGCAAATACAGGAAGTGTCATTGTGTCACAAGAGTACAAAGCTGTGTCACAACAAAACTTTTCTTAATGAACTTTACTTTTTGTACAGTTACAGTAAGACAAAGACACTGATCACCTGCTCAGTTGTAACAAGCTGGTCTGGATCTTACGGTCTATAGGATAAAACAGATAATCAACTGATTTTTTCTTCAAGTGCTGTGTTTTGGAAATTAATTCATAGTTTGAGTGATCTTTCTTCAGGACCCTTTTACTCGCCTTCGGCTCCTAAAAGGCCCTGATGAAAGGTCATTGAACTATGAATTAATTTCCAAAACACAGCACTTGAAGAAAAAATCAGTTGATTATCTATAACTTATCTCAGGCCGTTTGTTTTCCCTACTCACTGAAAAGGTGCCTACTCAAAATATTTGATTGCTCTTTCATCATTTTTAGCTCACCTGAGCCAAAGGCTCACAAGGTGAGCTTATAATCGAGCCGGCGTCTGTGCGTCCATTCACAAATTCAATCTTGAATATCTCTTAGACAACAAGTCCAATCGTGATCAAATTTTATCTGAAGCATCATTGAGGAGAGGGAAAGGTTGCATTAGGTTTTGGGCCAGGTCGGATCAGAACTCTGGTTTCCATGGCAACAGATAGCTCCCATTGAGTTATAATGGGGACAATGTTGTGGCCACTCTAGCAACTTCATTTTTGATTGGATCTTCTTCATTCTTGCAGGTAACAAGGACAACTATAACATCTCGGATGAGTTTGAATTTCGGCCAGGTTCAACTTCAGATTACAGAGTTAGCTACCCTTAAGCGTCTGGACTTATAATGGGAAAAATGTTGTGGCCACTCTAGTGCCTTTTTTGTCATTGGATCTTCTTCATTCTTGCAGGTAACAAGGACAACCATAATATCTTTGATGGGTTTGAATTTCAGCCAGATCCGACCTCCGAGTGTGGAGTTAGCTGCCCTTGAGCGTTTGAAAAATCATTATTTTGTGTTGTGGCAACTCTAGCGCCTTCAATTTTGATCGGATCTTCTTCATACTTGGAAGTAACAAGGATAGCCATAACATCTCGGATGATTTCAAATTTCAGCCAGATTCAATCCTTGACTGCAGAGTTATCTGCCCTTGACTGTGTGAAAAATCAATTTAGTGTTGTGGCCACTCTAGCGCCTTCATTTTTATTCAGATCTTCTTTATTCTTGAAAGTAACAAGGACATTTGTAACATCTCGTATGAGTTCGAATTTCGACCAGATCCAACCTCTGACCGCAAAGTTATCTGCCCTTGAGTGTTTGAAAAATCAATATTTAGTGTTGTGGCCACTGTAGCGCCTTCAATTTTGATCGGATCTTCTTCATACTTGGAAGTAACAAGGATAGCCATAACATCTCAGATGAGTTCGAATTTCAGCCAGATCCGACCCTTGACTGCAGAGTTATCTGCCCTTGACTATGTGAAAAATCAATATTTAGTGTTGTGGCCACTCTAGCAATTTCATTTTTATTTTGATCTTCTTTATTCTTGGAAGTAACAAGGACATCCATAATATCGCGGATGAGTTTGAATTTAGACCAGATCTGACCTCTGACTGCGGTTATCTGCCCTTGAGTGTTTGAAAAATCCATATTTTGTGTTGTGGCCACTCTAGCGTCTTTGTTTTTCAGTGGATCTTCTTCATTCTTGCAGGTAACAAGGATAACTACAATATCTCGGATGAGTTCGAATTTGGACCAGATGGGACCTCTGACTGCGGAGTTATCTGCCCCTGAGTGTTTGAAAAATCCATATTTTGTGTTGTGGCCACTCTAGCATCTTTGTTTTTGCAGTGGATCTTCTTCATTCTTGCAGGTAACAAGGATAACTACAATATCTCGGATGAGTTTGAATTTGGACCAGATCGGACCTCTGACTGCGGAGTTATCTGCCCTTGAGTGTTTGAAAAATCAATATTTTGTGTTGTGGCCACTCTAGCATCTTTGTTTTTCAGTGGATCTTCTTCGTTCTTGCAGGTAACAAGAATAACTACAATATCTCGGATGAGTTTGAATTTCGGCCAGATCTGACCTCTGATTGCAGAGTTAGCTGCCCTTAAGTGTTTGAAAATTCAATATTTTGTATTGTGGCCACTCTAGCGCCTTCAAATTTGATCTGATCTTCTTCATTCTTGGAAGAAACAAGGATAACCATAACATCTTGGATGAGTTCGAATTTGAGCCAGATTCAACCCTGGACTGCGGAGTTAGCTGCCCTTGAATGTTTGAAAAACATTTTTTAGTGTTGTGGCCACTCCAGCATCTTCAATTTTGATCAGATTTTCAAAAAAAAAAAAAAAAAAAAAAATTGTCCAGTGACTGTACTCAGGTGTGCGATCGTTGCCCTTGGGCTACTTGTTTCTTTTTATTTATTTTTTTTGGGGGGTAGGGGGGGGGAGGAATTGTTGATAAAATCAATTTTTTCCCCTGAAAAGTAGTCGAGCCGTCGTCCGTGTGTGCGTCCGTCCATTCACAATTTCAATCTTGAATATCTCTAAAACAACAAAACCAATTGTTATCAAATTTTATCTGAAGCATCATTGAGGAGGGGGAAAGGTTGCATTAGGTTTTGGGCCAGGTCGGATCAGAACTCTGGTTTCATGGCAACAGATAGCTCTAATTGAGTTATAATGTGGAAAATGTTGTGGCCACTCTAGCAACTTCATTTTTGATTGGATCTTCTTCATTCTTGGGAATAACAAGGACAATCATAACATCTCAGATGAGTTTGAATTTTGGCTAGGTTTGACCTCAGATTGTGGAGTTAGCTGCCCTTGAGTGTCTGGAAAAATCCCCATAGACTTATAATGGAAAAAATGTTGTGGCCACTCTAGCGCAATTATTTTTCAGTGGATCTTCTTCATTCTTGCAGGTAACAAGGACATCTATAATATGGCGGATGGGGTCAAATTTCAGCTAGATCTGACCTCTGACTGTGGAGTTAGCTGCCCTTGAGTGTTTGAAAAATCATTATTTTGTGTTGTGGCCACTCAAGCGCCTTCAATTTTGATCGGATCTTCTTCATACTTGGAAGTAACAAGGATAGCCATAATGTCTCAGACGAGTTAGAATTTTCAGCCAGATCTGACCCTTGACTGCAGAGTCATCTGCCCTTGACTGTGTGAAAAAACAATATTTAGTGTTGTGGCCACTCTAGCTCCTTCATTTTTATTCGGATATTCTTTATTCTTGGAAGTAACAAGGACATTTGTAACATCTCCGACGAGTTCGAAATTCGATTAGATCCAACCTTTGACCGCGGAGTTATCTGCCCTTGAGTGTTTGAAAAATCAGTATTTAGTGTTGTGGCCATGCTAGCGCCTTTATTTTTATTCGGTTCTTCTTTATTCTTTGAAGTAAAAAGGACATCAATAACATCTCGTATGAGTTCGAATTTAGACCAGATCCGACCTCTGACTTCAGAGTTATCTGCCCTTGAGTGTTTGAAAAAGTCAATATTTTGTGTTTGGCCACTCTAGCATCCTTGTTTGTCAGTGGATCTTCTTCATTCTTGCCTGTAACAAGTATAACTACAATATCTCGGATGAGTTCGAATTTCGGCCAGATCCGACCTCTGACTGCTGAGTTAGCTGCTCTTAAGTGTTTGAAAAATCAATATTTTGTATTGTGGCCATTAGCGCCTTCAATTTTGATCAGATCTTCTTCATTCTTGGAAGTAACAAGGATAACAATAACATCTTGGATGAGTTCAATTTTAGCTGGATTTGACTCTTGACTGTGGAGTTAGCTGCCCTTGAATATATTTTAAAACAAAAAAAAAAAACAATAACCACTTTGTCCAGTGACTGTACTTGTTGAATCTCAGGTGAGCGATCATTGCCCATGGGCTACCTGTTATGCTCAAACACTACAAAGCATGCAATGCATCTGTAATTGTGAGTAGCTTTGTACAAAATACCTCCCACCCAAACTTAATATGCATATTGTAGTAGATCATAAAAAAGCCTACCTACCTACCCAACAATAAGGCCCATACTACCTCCCTTTGAACGTTATCACTGCTTCCAAAGACAGGGAGGGAGAGGGCACACAGAAATAATTTCAAATGTTGCCCTCTCAGGATAGTCAAACTATGGTTGTTCTTTCGAGTACAGTGGATATTGCACTAAAACATAGAGGAAAGCCAATTTCATTTATAGCAACTATTGATGGTAATTTCTTCTAAAATTTAAGAATTATCTATAAAAAAGTTTATAAAATCTGTTTTCAGGCAACTAAGATGTATTAGTCCATACACTAAGATGTATTAGTCCATACAGCAGGATGTATGTGGAGAGTGTAAGCTGTACTGAGGTTGGTAACATTGTGAGAAATACCTGCAGATCTGTTTTTAGCATTTTTATTTTGATAAACATTGTGTTCAACATTGGGGGAATCATTTGCTTTGAGAAAAAAAGTGGAGGGACATAGTTTTCCGCTTTGGTCCTTCTGTATGTCGGTCCTTCTGTATATCATCCTTCCATGCCACTATTGTACATGTAGTATGCACCTTGTGTGCACAACTCCTCCTACAGTTATATTTGATTCTTTTAAAACTTTACAGATGTTTTACCATGCATTGAAGATGTGCGTGTGGTTTAGATATATAATCCCCTGATTAATTTTCAGGTTTTTTGGACAATGAAAGTTAATGGACAGTGGGTACCTTGTGTACGCAACTCCTCCTACAGTTTTATTTCAGTTGTTTTGAAACTTTACAGATGTCTTCATCTTGCTTTGAAGATATGCATGTGGTTTGGATGCATTAATCCTCGGATTAATTTTTGACACTTTTTTTACAATTTTAACTTAGCCATTTTTCAGGCATTTTGACAATGAAAGTCAATGGACAGTGGGTACCTTGTGTACGCAATTCCTCCTTCAGTTTCATTTCGATTGTTTTGAAACTTTACAGATGTCTTGATCTTGCTTTGAAGATGTGCAAGTGGTTTGAATATAATCCTCAAAATAATATATATCACTTGTTTCGCAATTTGAACTTAGTCATTTTTCTGGCATTCACACTTCTTAGTGGGTACCTTGTGTGTGCAACTTCTACAGCTTTTATGCTGATTCTTCTGAAACTACACAGTTGGACAGATGTTAAGGACATAGTCTTGAGATATACATGTGGCTTTGATATACTATAAAATTTGTGTAAGTAACAAGGTGGGGGACATAAATTCACTGACTTTGCTCGTTATTACTTGCTTTTGAAAGTTCTATCAACCATCCAGAGAAAGACATTACGAAAACATGCCCATGCAAAACACAACTATTTCACATGTCAACTGCCTCACCAAGCCTGTACCTACAAACTATATTTTAAGCAAAAATAAGAAAAATAGGTCTACCCCTGCCTACCCCAGTTTTGCTATATAAGAGTGGGGTGTAAGGGGGTAAACATTTCAAGGACGTTTTCCTGATAAGTGTGCACAGTTTTATATTAGAAGTTGTTTAGTGGAGTGGGGTGGCCTGGTGGTAGAGCATCGGATCTAGTGGAGAAGTTCTGTGTTGTAGCCTTGAGCAAGACACATTAACTCCGCACAGTACTGGTTAATACCCAAGAAGCGTTGGCTCCGTCCTGTCATGACTGAAAGATTGTTGACTGGGATGTTAAGCCTCAATACAAACAGACAATATGTTTTCTTTTAAAACATTCTCATCAATTAGTAACATATCTTGTTAGACATGGCTGTAAGCTAAGTGGGTAACACACCCAATGGGTAAAAGGGACAGTATAGGCCACATAGAGACAAACTCAAAAGACTGTGTGATCTACAAATCAGTGTAGATATAAAAACAACTTTTCTCTTCTCTTCAGCTTCTTGTAGGAGCGACTCTGTACTGTGGAAGTGGAATTGATAATCAACATTACGAAAACTTGCCCATGTTTATGGTTTACAAGTAAGAATGCAGCAATATTATAGAACGCGACCAAATACCGACTTACCAAAGAAATTCCTCGAAGTGACTGAAAAGGTTTGAAACATCAAAAGGAGAACATGCAGGAGGATCTTGGGGAAGTGTAAGTGCAAGACGAGTGCGTGAGAACATGATTAGCATTATAAATATTTGGAAAGCAGACAAGGACATATTTAATATCAGTGAGACTCAAGGATGGCCAAATTTATTTATTAAGGACACAAAAACAGAAAGAGGGGAGGGGGTTTTACTGGCATTCATTGGGTCAGAAGAGGAGCAATTGTTTGTGATTATCATGGGGACATTATTAAGGAGAAAGATGGTGAGGCCTGTCTCAAGCAGTATTCGGCTCCGGAATGCAATTATATGAACCTCAACGCGACAAAATGTACCTTCGGACATTCTGACATTACTAGTAGAAAGCAGCAAAAAGCGGAAAAATGATGTAATATATGTTTTAGAAATAACGCTGTATTTGTAATCTTTGAACACTGGGCTACCAAATGAATGACTTTTAAAACATATTTATTTTCAATATTTGGAGTTATCTGCCCTTGTTTTAGCCCACAATACACATAATTTTCCTATATCTATCGTTAAACTGTAACCATAGCAACCATGTCATCATGAAAATAGACAAAATAATTACGACAGATTGCCTGTGAGGATGGTATGCTTCTATTTTAACAACGTGTTCTGACCAGTGCTTAAACAGTTTTAAGCATATGCATCAAGTTTTGTAAGCTTTAGTAACATGCAGAAACACATTACGCAACTTTGACGTCATTTTTCAGGACATTGACGTTGTTAGGGTTCATATATTAAATTGGTCATAGCTCACAAAATAACTGAAATTAATCTGGTCAAATAAAGACACTAACAAACTCTTGAAACATCATACATTCTAAGTAACTACTCAAAAATTTGTCCGAAGGTACATTTTCTCACGTTGTGGCCCATATGATGTTTGTTCCGCATGATAAGGGAACTATGTGTGTCGACGCGTGCTACCCCTGTAAGTGCCATCCTGAGGAACAATTTCCGAAGATACTTGGGCAGAAAATTATTCACAGCACAGCGATGGCAACTTTGAAAACTGCAGCTTAGAGGG
This sequence comes from Rugalucina vietnamica, assembly GCA_964017185.1. Taxonomy (NCBI): domain Eukaryota; kingdom Metazoa; phylum Mollusca; class Bivalvia; order Lucinida; family Lucinidae; genus Rugalucina; species Rugalucina vietnamica. The sequence continues at coordinate 81,206,215 of OZ024872.1, read as the reverse complement.
GTAGAGTATGCCGACGAAGATGGTAAGAAAACAAAAAAAAGTTATGGTAGTTTTAATTGCATCTAAGGACATTCCGCCAAATACAGAGGTGTTTTTTTATTATGGTGTTAAGAAAGATGACTCAGGAGTTGAAAATTTCATTGGAAAAATTTTGATATTTTTAATATTTATGCTCAAAACATTGATTGTGAGTACACGTTAGAACCGCCCCACCTCGCTGAGGCGGTTCTGGCGAGTACCCACAATCTATGTTTTGGAACAAAAATAAGAAAAATAGGTTTATCCCCGTCAACTCCAGTGTTGCTATATATATAAGTGGGGTATGAGGAGGTATGTTTTTCATGGACAGGTTTTCCTGATGAAACCCCTAGCTGCTGGACAGTTTACCCGCATCTCGAGATTTATGCAAAGGCAAAACAATGCCACAGATCATCTGTGCAGTAACTGCTTTTTTCCGCTACATAGCCTGTACAATTCCTATTCTCCTTAAATCTGAAATTTCTAGTTTCTACTAGACTTTTACTGTGACTGTAAAGACAGGTTTGCGATGGACCTGGTCAAAAACAACCTTCACATTATTACATGAAATGTGCTTTTGAAAATGTACAGTAAATTGTCATCATAGTGGTTTTTGTGGTGCTTTGGTCATATTACTTGTTTTATAGTTTCAAAAATGTTTCAGACAAGTGTTAGTTGAATTATATGAGCTGCGCCATGAGAAAACCAGTTTTCTGCTGGAAGAGAACAAAACCCCTTTATTTTCACTACACACAGATAGTACAATTCATGTTCTTCCTAAATCCAAAATTTCAAGTTGTTAGCCATCTTCTGTATTGGCACAGGTTGGTTTGTTTCAGACCTGGTTGTTAACCCTGAAGACCCGTTTTCTCGAGTTGAAGCATATTTCATTAATGTGGGATAATAATTTGTAAATTTTATAAATATTTTCTCTCATACTTATTTGTGAATGTAAATATTGTCAATTATTTTCTCATACTTGTTTGTGAATGTAAATATTATGGCAGTTATTTTCTCATACTTATTTGTAAATTTTATAAATATTTTGCGAATTATTCTGGCTACATATGTTAGGTAAATTTTGTAAATATTTTTCCAGTTATTTTCTCTCTGTTTATGTACTGTAAATTTTGTAAATATTTTGCCAATTCTTTTCTCTCTGTTTATGTACTGTAAATTTTGTAAATATTTTGCCAATTATTTTCTCTCTGTTTATGTTTCTGTAAATTTTGTAAGTATATTTATAGGTCACTTGAGTCGAAGCTCATAGGTGAGCTTATAGTATACCCTTGTTCCGGCGTCTGTCTGGCGTCCGTCCGTCCGTCGTCCACAATTTCAAAGATCTTCTTCTCTGAAACCACTGAGCCGATTGCTCTTATATTACACATACACCATCTACAGGTAGAGGGAAAGAAAAGTTGTGTTTTTTGTTTTGATCGGATAAGAACTCTGGTTGCTATGGCAACTTATGCTTCCCATAGACTTATAATGGAAAAAAAAGTGAAAATTGCCAGTTTTTGCTGTCTTGTTGGAGATATTTGAATTTTGTTTTTGCAGAAATGTTTATTGAGTAGTCCTCTACGTTTCATGTGACTTTTGTCCTAATCCTTTATTTTGATTGGTTGCTGGGGCCCCATATAGGGCAAAATTTCAAAAAACATTCAAAAATCTTCTCAGAAACTGTCAAGGGGATTAAACCTGTACTTTGTATACATGTTTCTGACAGTGGCCTCTACATAATTTGTGTTTTTTATTCCAGGCGGATAAGAACTCTGGTTGATATGGCAACTTAAAGTTTCCATAGACTTATAATGGGAAAAGTGGAAATCGGCTATTTTTCCGCTAAAGTTGCAGACATTTGAATTTTGTTTTTGCAGAAATGTTTATTGAGTAGTGTTTGACGTTTCTTGTGAGTTTTGTCCTAATCCTTTATTTTGATTGGTTAATGGGGCCCCAAAAAGGCCAAAATTGTGTACATATTGTTTCTTGTGTTAAGTTTTAAGCTTTAGAGATATGATTAGTATTTGAATAAACCATGTCTAAATTTATCAACTTGTATTTTTTGTATAAAATGAGAATAATTTTTGTTTTATATTCCAGTCGGATAAGAACTTTGGTTGCTATGGTTTCCATAGACTTATAATGGGAAAAGTGGAAATTAGCTATTTTTTCGGGACCAATTGTAGGTATTTGAATTTTGTCTTTGCAGAAATGTTTATTGAGTATATCTCTATGTTTCATGTTACTTTTTCCTAATCCTTTATTTTGATTGGTTGCTGGGGCCACATAAAGGGTAAAATTTGGAAAAACATTTTAAAATCTTCTCCTCAGAAATTGTCTTCGGCTTGAAGCCTGTACATTGTATACATGTTCCTGACAGTAGTCTCTACATAATTTATGTTTTTTATTTCAGTCGAATAAGAAATCTGGTGGCTATGGCAACTTAAAGTTTCGATTGACTTAAAACGGGAAAAGTGGAAATTGGCTATTTTTTTCTGGTCCAATCGCAGATATTTGAATTCTATTTTTGCAGAAATGTTTATAGAGTAGTCCTCTACAGTTTGGTTGACTTTTGTCCTAATCCTTTATTTTGATTGGTTGATGGGGCCCCATAAAGGGCAAATTTTTTAAATAAATATTTGGTTAATATACCAGACCTCAGGTGAGCATTTACAGGACCATTGGTCCTCTGGTTTTATTCAGTTTTACGTTCCTTTGAAGATTATTACAGCTCATTTGAGACTGGCCAATCAGTAGGTGCGTGAAAACAGGAGAACCCTGAGAAAAACCACCTGACACACCCGCAAGCAGAACTTGGCTTGTCTTACATGTAGCCAGTGCGGGGCTCGAACCCACACCAGACACAGCGGTGAGATGATCGATTGATTAAGATGTAAATATTTTGCCAATTATTCTCTCTCTGTTTATGTACAGTAAATTATGTAAATATTTTGCCAATTATTAGCTCCCCTGAGCGGAAGGCTCACAAGGTGAGCTTATAGTATATTAGTCGATCAGGCATCCATGCGTCCATCCGTTCACACATTCATTCTTGAATATCTTTAAGACAAGGCCAATCGTGATCAAATTTTATCTAAAGCATCATTGAGGAGGGGGAAAGGTTGCATTAGGTTTTACCCCAGGTCGGGTCAGAACTCTTGTTTTTGTTTTCATGGCAACAGATAATGTTGCTTTTATATTCCAACTTGTGGCCGTTGCTTAAATAGGCCATACGTTCTGTACAACCATTGATATTTATGACGACTAACCTTGTCCTGATGGTTGCCCCATCCTACCTTCAAAAGGGTCTTCACCGGTTTGGGACTTCTTCACCAGTTAATGATGTAGTTAAGTCCCCAGTAGTTTCACCAGATGTGTCACCCTTGATCCGGTTGTAGATGTAGTGTCACCAGTTGTGTCACCATGCAAATTGGTTTTAGATCAAGTGGTATTAGACCATAGTCCCCTGGTAGGTAGACCTTGCTCTTGGTCAGTCAAGTGTAGAGCAGCGGTAATCATGAGTGATAGTGATGATGAAGATGTAATTCCTCTTATGCCTTAAAAGCGTAAAATGGCTAGGTCGAAGCATGATGTGTCTGGGGGTGAGGAAGCTCGTGAGAAATCTTGGAAGCTAGTGAGCGAGATGCAAGTCTGAGCGATGAAGAGGAAGATTGTGCAAGACCGTGTGATGATGAGGAAGATTGAGCAAGACCGAGTGATGATGAGGAAGATTTTGCAAGACCGAGTGATGATGAGGAAGATTGTGCAAGACCGAGTGATGATGAGGAAGATTGTGCAAGACCGAGTGATGAGGAGGAAGATCCTGCAAGACCGAGTGATGAGGAGGAAGATTGAGCAAGACTGAGTGATGATGAGGAAGATTGAGCAAGACCAAGTGATGATGAGGAAGATTGTGCAAGACCGAGTGATGATGAGGAAGATCGTGCAAGACCGAGTGATGATGAGGAAGATGATGGACAAGGTGAGGGTGACCATAAGGTAGTGGCTAGAATGCTAAAAGAGGCAGGGATAGGAGGAGACATTCATGTGATGTGAAAGTTGCGGGAAACTAGCGAGTTTCTCAAGATTTATTGTGCTTCCTTTGCGCAGCAGTCTGAGCATCCTAAGGAGGCATTATGTCTAGACTGATGTGTTGGTATTCGAAGGATAAAGATCCATTTAAATTCCAACTGTCTGATCTAGCAAGTGTAGAGAAACTGCATATGCTGGCGCAAGTGTTCGTTGATTGTAACATGTCTGGTGAGACCAGAGCCAAATATTTTGGAGCAATAATGACTTTCATTAGGGCGGTGAAAAATTCCAAGTACAAGGCCACCCATGGCCACCTAATGAGTGATCTTGATTCGGTCTATACTGAGTGTGTGACACAGAAAAATAGAGCAAGTAAGATGAAAGTTGAAGAAAAAGTGAAGAAGGCAGCCTCTATGGCCCTTCAGAAGGATGACAGTTTGGAGAAACTGAAGAAGTTTACACGTCAGGTAGACACAGTTTTCAAATGTGCGGTTAGGAAAATAATGAAGAAATACATGGCTGACAAAAAGAAGAGAGTGAGCGATTCTGATCTGAGGGTGGTGAATGTTTACTGCATGTGCCAGGCTTGTAAATGGGGTACCAGACAAGGTGCTTTCACTGGGATGTCTAAATTGTGCTTTAAGAGAGCACAGAAGTGTGAGCCGACAGCAAGGTATGGAGACATACAAACCTTAGGACTCTGTAGGTATTTGGTTACCCCGGATCACAAGACAGGTAGGAAGGATTTGGTCTTTGTTCCTATCTCCATGGATGAAGAGTGGGACTGGTTAGTACACTACTACAATTATTATATGCGTCCTGCTCCAAAAGACGATGAGGCCAAGGGGTTGTTATTCCGTAATTCGGTAGGCAGAAAGATAGGGAAAGTTAGTGATAACATTAAGATAGTGTTGCCCAGGTATGGGATAAAGGACGTGCCATCTGCAACGAACATAAGGCACATGGTTGTAACCGCAGCATTTCAGCTGTATGATTCAGCTGATAGGGACACCATATCCACGGCTTTGTGCCACAATCCTTCTACTGGTCTTAGACATTACGTGGATGACAAGACAGAGAAGATATTGAAAGGGTTAAGGTTGATAAGAGGCCTTGTGTATCCTCAGAAAGGGGCTGATTCGACAGCCCAGGCAGCAAAAGCAGGTAGTCAGGTAGTTGCCTCTACTAGTGTCCCACCTGCTGTGTTAGAGTCACATAGACCTGTTTTTCCGTCAGAAAGCACAAGCAGCAATGGCAGTGTAGGTGTGCGAAAGAGAAGAATGCAAGATGCAAGATCCGCTTTCATAAATGAGTGTTTGTCCGTGACAACTGGCGATCTACAGTCGCAGAAAGAGTGGGGTGAAGCACTGAATGCAAATGCGGACATGTATCCTGAGGTAGTGGGCTCTGACTTGAATAATAATAGAGAGGCAATGAGGTTTACGAGGAATAAGTTGAGAGCAAAAGACGTGGTGGAAGAATTAGGGAGAAAGAAATTTCCTGGAGGGGCTAGAGAGGGATTGAAGAAAGAACTTGAGGAACGGTCATGGTATAACTCGAAGTGTTTAGAGATAGCAGTGCATGCGTATGAAAGCAAGTGCCTGAACGATAGGCGGCCTAAACCTGGCGAAACGGCCAGTTTGTCAAGCATTATTACTCCAAGTGTGGCCAAGTCAATCACAAACCAGGACTGGCTGTTGGCAAAGATATCAGGGAATCATAAAGGGCGTTGCCTGATTGTATTGCATCCGATTCCAGCAGGGACCATAGTTGTAGACTACCATGGTAGTTTACTCGATTACAGGACTGGTCATGCTAAGTATTTGTCGAATGATAGCTCACATAATTGCTACATGTATTGTTTTCAGCATGGGGGAAACAAGTACTACTTGGATGCGAACAACTCAAAGTGTGTTTGCCATCCAAAGAAAGAGTTAAAAGGTAGACTGATAAACCATGCTAAGGGTAAATTGGCAAATCTTACGCCAAAGACAGCAGAGCTCGAAGGCCGTCCTGTAGTGTTGTTCGTCGCATCTAGAGCGATCGAAAGGTTCGAGGAACTGTTGTTCGATTACAAATGTAAGGGAGATTCTGCCTCTGTCCAGGAAGATTGGATGTAGTAGTTAGTTTATGCATAATTAAATGCATGCTAGGATGCGCATTTCTGCAGAGGATATAGGAGGCTGTCGTATGAACAACTTGAGACCAATTCGAGATGGTGAGAATGGTCTTAGGAACCACAAGGGTCATGGCGCCAGTGTAATGAATTCTTCAAGAGATGTCCTCTATAGATAATCTAAGTCCTCCCATGTTCAAGTGTCAAGTCAGTCGATTTCTCTCTCTCTCTCTCTCTCTCTCTCTCTCTCTCTCTCTCTCTCTCTCTCTCTCTCTCTCTCACTCTTTGTATGTTTGTTTACATGTGTGGTAGTAAATTTATTTCACACAGGGTCATGGCGCCAGTCAGATAAATGACTATGTATGTGTCAGTGTACTAGATAGAGTAGTATTAGACCATAGTTCCCCCGTAGGTAGACCCCACTCTCAGTCTGTCAAGCGTAGAGCAGCGGTAATCAGTGACAATGATAGTGACAATGAAGATGTGATACCGCCAATGCCTAAAAAGCGTATGGATAGGTCGAAGTGTAATGTGTCTGGTGGTGAGGAAGCTTGTGAGAAATCTTGGAAGCTAGTGAGCGAGATGCAAGTCTGAGCGATGAAGAGGAAGATTGTGCAAGACCAAGTGATGATGAGGAAGATTGTGTAAGACCGAGTGAGGATGAGGAAGATTGTGCAAGACCGAGTGATGATGAGGAAGATTGTGCAAGACCGAGTGATGATGAGGAAGATTGAGCAAGACCGAGTGATGATGAGGAAGATTGTGCAAGACTGAGTGATGATGAGAAAGATCGTGCAAGACCGAGTGATGATGAGAAAGATTGTGCAAGACTGAGTGATGATGAGGAAGATGATGGACAAGGTGAGGGTGACCCTAAGGTAGTGGCTAGAATGCTAAAAGAGGCTGGGATAGGTGGAGACATTCATGTGATGAGAAAGTTCTGGGAAACTAGTGAGTTTCTCAAGATGTATATAGAGTCCTTTGTGCAGCAGTCTGACAAGCATAGGTCAAATATGGTGGGCAATTTTTCTAGATTGATGTGTTGGTATTAGAAGAATAAAGATACATTCTAGGATGTTCGCTGCCAATGAAAAAGTATTCAATAAGACATATGAAAACAAAATAAATAAAGGGTAGTGTGCATTTTTTCAAGCTACAGGCCTCTGAAAGAGACCTCTAAACAACATGTTTGAAAATTAGAATAGTACATAAATTTTCATCTTGAAGTAGATGTCAGTTTTGTTCGACTCATTTAACAACCCTTCCCCCTAACTTCAAGAGTCGGAAAAAATCAGTAATTATAAATTTGTCAAAGCCATATTTGAAGATTCAAACTTTTTCTTGTATTTTCACTCGACATAGAGCTTATCCATATTTTTAGCTCACCTGAGCCGAAGGCTCACAAGGTGAGCTTATAGGATGGCCATGATCCGGCGTCCATCCGTCCGTCGTCCACAATTTCAAAGATCTTCTCTGAAACCGCTTGGCCGATCTAGTTGAAATTTTATGTGGAGCCTCCTTGGGTAGTGGCATTTCAAGTTTGATCTCGAGATCCGGGTCACATGACCAAGATGGCCACGCCCATATATGGTAAAAACCCTTCAAAAATCTTCTTCTCCAGAACCTGTGGGCTGATTTTCACGAAACTTGGTATGTAGCATTGGGGACTTCAGCCCATCATAGTTTGATAAAATGATGACCCTTGGATGACCTTGACCTATTTTACGTCAAGGTCAAATTCGGACACATAGGCTTTTACATGGGAAAAAGTGAAAACTATGGATTTTTAGCTCACCTGAGCCGAAGGCTCACAAGGTGAGCTTATAGGATGGCCATGATCCGGCGTCCGTCTGTCCGTCCGTCTGTCCGTCCGTCCGTCCGTCGTCCGTCCGTCGTCCACAATTTCAAAGACTTGAAGAAGATTTTTGAGCGGTTTTTAACATATATGGGCGTGGCGGCCATCTTAGTCATGTGACCTGGATTTCGCGATCAAACTTGAAATGCCACTACAAAGGTCGCTATATAGGGGAAAATATTCGTCTTATTTTCGAAACACTAGACTACGTTGATGAACATAACTTGCCAGGTATATTATTTTTTTCAGACTTTGAAAAAGCTTTTGACAGTGTAAACCATGATTTTTTGTTTAAATGTTTAAGGCATTTCAATTTTAACAACGATTTACTTAACTGGATACATTTATTCTATAAAGATGCAAAAAGCTGTGTTTCTAACAATGGTCATTACTCAGAGTTTTTTCACATTAGAAGAGGTGTAAGACAGGGCTGCCCGTTATCTCCTTACTTGTTTATAATTTGCATTGAACTTCTGTCAAATCAAATTTTAAAGAATCAAGATATTAAAGGAATTAAAATTAATGGTAAAGAATTTAAAACTTCACTTTTTGCAGATGATGCCGCTTTCATAATGGATGGATCAAGACGATCTTTTGATTCTTTAGTTTATGTTATGGACAACTTTTCAAACATCTCCGGATTAAAATTAAACGCAAAAAAATGCCAAATTCTTCGCATCGGCACTACCAAACAAACAAATATAGAATTTATGTAACATAGGAAATTCTCTTGGAATACAGAAGAAGCAAGCTGTCTCGGAATGATTTTTAAAACAAATAAAGAAAATGTGTTATCTTCAAATTTGGAACCAAAAATTAAAGAATTTAAAAATTGTTTACAACAATGGAGTCACAGAAAACTTACACTTATGGGAAAAATTGTTGTGATTAAAAACTTTGCACTCCCTAAAATAATTTACCCACTTACGTCATTACAAAATCCCCCAAAGGAAACTATTAAAGAAATAGAACAATTAATGTATGCCTTTTTATGGGATAATAAACCGGACAAAATTAAACGCAGCACACTAATTAAAGATTACAACCAGGGCGGATTAAGGATGATCGATACTGAAAAATTCATATGGTCACTAAAAGCAAGTTGGATTAAACGCTTTTTACAATCTGAAAACAAAAGTCTTTTAAAAACCTTATATGAAAATGATTTCAGAGAATTTGGAGGTAATATTTTATTTGAATGTAATTTTAATGAATTTGATGTGTTGAAACATTTTAAAAACAAACCGTTTCTTAAAGATATACTTATGGCATGGTCAAAACTAAATATAAAACCAATAATTTATAATCATTTTAATGAAATTCTTTGGAATAATTCTAAAATACGTATAGATGACAACACAGTATTCTATAAACGTTGGTCAGAACTAGGTATAAAATACATAAAAGATATATATGATGATGAAACAAAAGTATATTGTTCATTTAGAAAGATCCAACATAAATTTGGAGTACCGAATAGTGATTATTTAAGGTACCTGAGCTTATTAAACAGTATCCCAAAAGATTGGAGACGAAAACTTTACCATGAAAACTCAAATATCCCAGTCGAAACCAAAATATTAGATCAACTTAAAAACACTTCACAAACAAATAAATTCATTTACAACTGTTTTCTGAACCAAAATCAAACATTTGAAATAAAATCTGAGACGAAATGGAATGAACAGTTTTCAAATGAACATTTACACTGGAAAAATATATATTCTACAACATTTAAAACAACAAATGAAATAAAACTGCGCAATTTCCAATATAAGTACTTAATGCGAATTATACCGACCAACCAGTTTCTCACAAAATGTAAAATTGTCAATTCTTCTCTCTGCGAATTTTGCAACATGGAAATTGAAACATTTTCACATCTTTTCTGGGAGTGCACATACGTCCAACAATTCTGGACTTCAATGACAGACTTTCTTAATAATTGTAATATTGACTTAAATTTAGACCAAAAAACAATGAGTTTCGGAATTATTCAATCAAATCCCACTTACAAAGTCTTAGTTCAAAACTTCATAATTTATTTAGGAAAATTCTTCATTTTTCAAGCAAAACAAAGAAAACAAATTCCAAATATACAACACTTTAAATCTTTCCTTAAAACGCGAATCAAAGTAGAAAAAGAGATAGCTTTTCTGAATGACAAACTTGCCTCTTTTGAAACCAAATGGAGAAATATACTTGATACACTGACAAGACATGAAACCTAAAGTTTAAAAGTAGACAGCAGCAAGATATTTATTTATTTATTTATGTTATTATTTATTTATTCATTTATTTATTGTCATTTTTTCTACCAATATTTTCAGATTTTTCTTCTGATAAAAACATTATGTAGAAAGATTTATATACAAAATGATTAGACATAAAACGTTGAATGTTAACATTATTCATCTAACCTAAATATTTATATCTGTACATAAGTGATTTGTATTAACATGTTGTTGTGTAAATCTTTGTATAGAATGTGATAAATAAATGATAAAAAAAACACACTTTGAGTTGTTCGCATCCAAGTAGTACTTGTTTCCCCCATGCTGAAAACAATACATGTAGCAATTATGTGAGCTATCATTCGACAAATACTTAGCATGACCAGTCCTGTAATCGAGTAAACTACCATGGTAGTCTACAACTATGGTCCCTGCTGGAATCGGATGCAATACAATCAGGCAACGCCCTTTATGATTCCCTGATATCTTTGCCAACAGCCAGTCCTGGTTTGTGATTGACTTGGCCACACTTGGAGTAATAATGCTTGACAAACTGGCCGTTTCGCCAGGTTTAGGCCGCCTATCGTTCAGGCACTTGCTTTCATACGCATGCACTGCTATCTCTAAACACTTCGAGTTATACCATGACCGTTCCTCAAGTTCTTTCTTCAATCCCTCTCTAGCCCCTCCAGGAAATTTCTTTCTCCCTAATTCTTCCACCACGTCTTTTGCTCTCAACTTATTCCTCGTAAACCTCATTGCCTCTCTATTATTATTCAAGTCAGAGCCCACTACCTCAGGATACATGTCCGCATTTGCATTCAGTGCTTCACCCCACTCTTTCTGCGACTGTAGATCGCCAGTTGTCACGGACAAACACTCATTTATGAAAGCGGATCTTGCATCTTGCATTCTTCTCTTTCGCACACCTACACTGCCATTGCTGCTTGTGCTTTCTGACGGAAAAACAGGTCTATGTGACTCTAACACAGCAGGTGGGACACTAGTAGAGGCAACTACCTGACTACCTGCTTTTGCTGCCTGGGCTGTCGAATCAGCCCCTTTCTGAGGATACACAAGGCCTCTTATCAACCTTAACCCTTTCAATATCTTCTCTGTCTTGTCATCCACGTAATGTCTAAGACCAGTAGAAGGATTGTGGCACAAAGCCGTGGATATGGTGTCCCTATCAGCTGAATCATACAGCTGAAATGCTGCGGTTACAACCATGTGCCTTATGTTCGTTGCAGATGGCACGTCCTTTATCCCATACCTGGGCAACACTATCTTAATGTTATCACTAACTTTCCCTATCTTTCTGCCTACCGAATTACGGAATAACAACCCCTTGGCCTCATCGTCTTTTGGAGCAGGACGCATATAATAATTGTAGTAGTGTACTAACCAGTCCCACTCTTCATCCATGGAGATAGGAACAAAGACCAAATCCTTCCTACCTGTCTTGTGATCCGGGGTAACCAAATACCTACAGAGTCCTAAGGTTTGTATGTCTCCATACCTTGCTGTCGGCTCACACTTCTGTGCTCTCTTAAAGCACAATTTAGACATCCCAGTGAAAGCACCTTGTCTGGTACCCCATTTACAAGCCTGGCACATGCAGTAAACATTCACCACCCTCAGATCAGAATCGCTCACTCTCTTCTTTTTGTCAGCCATGTATTTCTTCATTATTTTCCTAACCGCACATTTGAAAACTGTGTCTACCTGACGTGTAAACTTCTTCAGTTTCTCCAAACTGTCATCCTTCTGAAGGGCCATAGAGGCTGCCTTCTTCACTTTTTCTTCAACTTTCATCTTACTTGCTCTATTTTTCTGTGTCACACACTCAGTATAGACCGAATCAAGATCACTCATTAGGTGGCCATGGGTGGCCTTGTACTTGGAAATTTTCACCGCCCTAATGAAAGTCATTATTGCTCCAAAATATTTGGCTCTGGTCTCACCAGACATGTTACAATCAACGAACACTTGCGCCAGCATATGCAGTTTCTCTACACTTGCTAGATCAGACAGTTGGAATTTAAATGGATCTTTATCCTTCGAATACCAACACATCAGTCTAGACATAATGCCTCCTTAGGATGCTCAGACTGCTGCGCAAAGGAAGCACAATAAATCTTGAGAAACTCGCTAGTTTCCCGCAACTTTCACATCACATGAATGTCTCCTCCTATCCCTGCCTCTTTTAGCATTCTAGCCACTACCTTATGGTCACCCTCACCTTGTCCATCATCTTCCTCATCATCACTCGGTCTTGCACGATCTTCCTCATCATCACTCGGTCTTGCACAATCTTCCTCATCATCACTTGGTCTTGCTCAATCTTCCTCATCATCACTCAGTCTTGCTCAATCTTCCTCCTCATCACTCGGTCTTGCAGGATCTTCCTCCTCATCACTCGGTCTTGCACAATCTTCCTCATCATCACTCGGTCTTGCACAATCTTCCTCATCATCACTCGGTCTTGCAAAATCTTCCTCATCATCACTCGGTCTTGCTCAATCTTCCTCATCATCACACGGTCTTGCACAATCTTCCTCTTCATCGCTCAGACTTGCATCTCGCTCACTAGCTTCCAAGATTTCTCACGAGCTTCCTCACCCCCAGACACATCATGCTTCGACCTAGCCATTTTACGCTTTTAAGGCATAAGAGGAATTACATCTTCATCATCACTATCACTCATGATTACCGCTGCTCTACACTTGACTGACCAAGAGCAAGGTCTACCTACCAGGGGACTATGGTCTAATACCACTTGATCTAAAACCAATTTGCATGGTGACACAACTGGTGACACTACATCTACAACCGGATCAAGGGTGACACATCTGGTGAAACTACTGGGGACTTAACTACATCATTAACTGGTGAAGAAGTCCCAAACCGGTGAAGACCCTTTTGAAGGTAGGATGGGGCAACCATCAGGACAAGGTTAGTCGTCATAAATATCAATGGTTGTACAGAACGTATGGCCTATTTAAGCAACGGCCACAAGTTGGAATATAAAAGCAACATTATCTGTTGCCATGAAAACAAAAACAAGAGTTCTGACCCGACCTGGGGTAAAACCTAATGCAACCTTTCCCCCTCCTCAATGATGCTTTAGATAAAATTTGATCACGATTGGCCTTGTCTTAAAGATATTCAAGAATGAATGTGTGAACGGATGGACGCATGGATGCCTGATCGACTAATATACTATAAGCTCACCTTGTGAGCCTTCCGCTCAGGGGAGCTAATAATTGGCAAAATATTTACATAATTTACTGTACATAAACAGAGAGAGAATAATTGGCAAAATATTTACATCTTAATCAATCGATCATCTCACCGCTGTGTCTGGTGTGGGTTCGAGCCCCGCACTGGCTACATGTAAGACAAGCCAAGTTCTGCTTGCGGGTGTGTCAGGTGGTTTTTCTCAGGGTTCTCCTGTTTTCACGCACCTACTGATTGGCCAGTCTCAAATGAGCTGTAATAATCTTCAAAGGAACGTAAAACTGAATAAAACCAGAGGACCAATGGTCCTGTAAATGCTCACCTGAGGTCTGGTATATTAACCAAATATTTATTTAAAAAATTTGCCCTTTATGGGGCCCCATCAACCAATCAAAATAAAGGATTAGGACAAAAGTCAACCAAACTGTAGAGGACTACTCTATAAACATTTCTGCAAAAATAGAATTCAAATATCTGCGATTGGACCAGAAAAAAATAGCCAATTTCCACTTTTCCCGTTTTAAGTCAATCGAAACTTTAAGTTGCCATAGCCACCAGATTTCTTATTCGACTGAAATAAAAAACATAAATTATGTAGAGACTACTGTCAGGAACATGTATACAATGTACAGGCTTCAAGCCGAAGACAATTTCTGAGGAGAAGATTTTAAAATGTTTTTCCAAATTTTACCCTTTATGTGGCCCCAGCAACCAATCAAAATAAAGGATTAGGAAAAAGTAACATGAAACATAGAGATATACTCAATAAACATTTCTGCAAAGACAAAATTCAAATACCTACAATTGGTCCCGAAAAAATAGCTAATTTCCACTTTTCCCATTATAAGTCTATGGAAACCATAGCAACCAAAGTTCTTATCCGACTGGAATATAAAACAAAAATTATTCTCATTTTATACAAAAAATACAAGTTGATAAATTTAGACATGGTTTATTCAAATACTAATCATATCTCTAAAGCTTAAAACTTAACACAAGAAACAATATGTACACAATTTTGGCCTTTTTGGGGCCCCATTAACCAATCAAAATAAAGGATTAGGACAAAACTCACAAGAAACGTCAAACACTACTCAATAAACATTTCTGCAAAAACAAAATTCAAATGTCTGCAACTTTAGCGGAAAAATAGCCGATTTCCACTTTTCCCATTATAAGTCTATGGAAACTTTAAGTTGCCATATCAACCAGAGTTCTTATCCGCCTGGAATAAAAAACACAAATTATGTAGAGGCCACTGTCAGAAACATGTATACAAAGTACAGGTTTAATCCCCTTGACAGTTTCTGAGAAGATTTTTGAATGTTTTTTGAAATTTTGCCCTATATGGGGCCCCAGCAACCAATCAAAATAAAGGATTAGGACAAAAGTCACATGAAACGTAGAGGACTACTCAATAAACATTTCTGCAAAAACAAAATTCAAATATCTCCAACAAGACAGCAAAAACTGGCAATTTTCACTTTTTTTTCCATTATAAGTCTATGGGAAGCATAAGTTGCCATAGCAACCAGAGTTCTTATCCGATCAAAACAAAAAACACAACTTTTCTTTCCCTCTACCTGTAGATGGTGTATGTGTAATATAAGAGCAATCGGCTCAGTGGTTTCAGAGAAGAAGATCTTTGAAATTGTGGACGACGGACGGACGGACGCCAGACAGACGCCGGAACAAGGGTATACTATAAGCTCACCTATGAGCTTCGACTCAAGTGACCTATAAATATACTTACAAAATTTACAGAAACATAAACAGAGAGAAAATAATTGGCAAAATATTTACAAAATTTACAGTACATAAACAGAGAGAAAAGAATTGGCAAAATATTTACAAAATTTACAGTACATAAACAGAGAGAAAATAACTGGAAAAATATTTACAAAATTTACCTAACATATGTAGCCAGAATAATTCGCAAAATATTTATAAAATTTACAAATAAGTATGAGAAAATAACTGCCATAATATTTACATTCACAAACAAGTATGAGAAAATAATTGACAATATTTACATTCACAAATAAGTATGAGAGAAAATATTTATAAAATTTACAAATTATTATCCCACATTAATGAAATATGCTTCAACTCGAGAAAACGGGTCTTCAGGGTTAACAACCAGGTCTGAAACAAACCAACCTGTGCCAATACAGAAGATGGCTAACAACTTGAAATTTTGGATTTAGGAAGAACATGAATTGTACTATCTGTGTGTAGTGAAAATAAAGGGGTTTTGTTCTCTTCCAGCAGAAAACTGGTTTTCTCATGGCGCAGCTCATATAATTCAACTAACACTTGTCTGAAACATTTTTGAAACTATAAAACAAGTAATATGACCAAAGCACCACAAAAACCACTATGATGACAATTTACTGTACATTTTCAAAAGCACATTTCATGTAATAATGTGAAGGTTGTTTTTGACCAGGTCCATCGCAAACCTGTCTTTACAGTCACAGTAAAAGTCTAGTAGAAACTAGAAATTTCAGATTTAAGGAGAATAGGAATTGTACAGGCTATGTAGCGGAAAAAAGCAGTTACTGCACAGATGATCTGTGGCATTGTTTTGCCTTTGCATAAATCTCGAGATGCGGGTAAACTGTCCAGCAGCTAGGGGTTTCATCAGGAAAACCTGTCCATGAAAAACATTGTTTTTTTATTATGGTGTTAAGAAAGATGACTCAGGAGTTGAAAATTTCATTGGAAAAATTTTGATATTTTTAATATTTATGCTCAAAACATTGATTGTGAGTACACGTTAGAACCGCCCCACCTCGCTGAGGCGGTTCTGGCGAGTACCCACAATCTATGTTTTGGAACAAAAATAAGAAAAATAGGTTTATCCCCGTCAACTCCAGTGTTGCTATATATATAAGTGGGGTATGAGGAGGTATGTTTTTCATGGACAGGTTTTCCTGATGAAACCCCTAGCTGCTGGACAGTTTACCCGCATCTCGAGATTTATGCAAAGGCAAAACAATGCCACAGATCATCTGTGCAGTAACTGCTTTTTTCCGCTACATAGCCTGTACAATTCCTATTCTCCTTAAATCTGAAATTTCTAGTTTCTACTAGACTTTTACTGTGACTGTAAAGACAGGTTTGCGATGGACCTGGTCAAAAACAACCTTCACATTATTACATGAAATGTGCTTTTGAAAATGTACAGTAAATTGTCATCATAGTGGTTTTTGTGGTGCTTTGGTCATATTACTTGTTTTATAGTTTCAAAAATGTTTCAGACAAGTGTTAGTTGAATTATATGAGCTGCGCCATGAGAAAACCAGTTTTCTGCTGGAAGAGAACAAAACCCCTTTATTTTCACTACACACAGATAGTACAATTCATGTTCTTCCTAAATCCAAAATTTCAAGTTGTTAGCCATCTTCTGTATTGGCACAGGTTGGTTTGTTTCAGACCTGGTTGTTAACCCTGAAGACCCGTTTTCTCGAGTTGAAGCATATTTCATTAATGTGGGATAATAATTTGTAAATTTTATAAATATTTTCTCTCATACTTATTTGTGAATGTAAATATTGTCAATTATTTTCTCATACTTGTTTGTGAATGTAAATATTATGGCAGTTATTTTCTCATACTTATTTGTAAATTTTATAAATATTTTGCGAATTATTCTGGCTACATATGTTAGGTAAATTTTGTAAATATTTTTCCAGTTATTTTCTCTCTGTTTATGTACTGTAAATTTTGTAAATATTTTGCCAATTCTTTTCTCTCTGTTTATGTACTGTAAATTTTGTAAATATTTTGCCAATTATTTTCTCTCTGTTTATGTTTCTGTAAATTTTGTAAGTATATTTATAGGTCACTTGAGTCGAAGCTCATAGGTGAGCTTATAGTATACCCTTGTTCCGGCGTCTGTCTGGCGTCCGTCCGTCCGTCGTCCACAATTTCAAAGATCTTCTTCTCTGAAACCACTGAGCCGATTGCTCTTATATTACACATACACCATCTACAGGTAGAGGGAAAGAAAAGTTGTGTTTTTTGTTTTGATCGGATAAGAACTCTGGTTGCTATGGCAACTTATGCTTCCCATAGACTTATAATGGAAAAAAAAGTGAAAATTGCCAGTTTTTGCTGTCTTGTTGGAGATATTTGAATTTTGTTTTTGCAGAAATGTTTATTGAGTAGTCCTCTACGTTTCATGTGACTTTTGTCCTAATCCTTTATTTTGATTGGTTGCTGGGGCCCCATATAGGGCAAAATTTCAAAAAACATTCAAAAATCTTCTCAGAAACTGTCAAGGGGATTAAACCTGTACTTTGTATACATGTTTCTGACAGTGGCCTCTACATAATTTGTGTTTTTTATTCCAGGCGGATAAGAACTCTGGTTGATATGGCAACTTAAAGTTTCCATAGACTTATAATGGGAAAAGTGGAAATCGGCTATTTTTCCGCTAAAGTTGCAGACATTTGAATTTTGTTTTTGCAGAAATGTTTATTGAGTAGTGTTTGACGTTTCTTGTGAGTTTTGTCCTAATCCTTTATTTTGATTGGTTAATGGGGCCCCAAAAAGGCCAAAATTGTGTACATATTGTTTCTTGTGTTAAGTTTTAAGCTTTAGAGATATGATTAGTATTTGAATAAACCATGTCTAAATTTATCAACTTGTATTTTTTGTATAAAATGAGAATAATTTTTGTTTTATATTCCAGTCGGATAAGAACTTTGGTTGCTATGGTTTCCATAGACTTATAATGGGAAAAGTGGAAATTAGCTATTTTTTCGGGACCAATTGTAGGTATTTGAATTTTGTCTTTGCAGAAATGTTTATTGAGTATATCTCTATGTTTCATGTTACTTTTTCCTAATCCTTTATTTTGATTGGTTGCTGGGGCCACATAAAGGGTAAAATTTGGAAAAACATTTTAAAATCTTCTCCTCAGAAATTGTCTTCGGCTTGAAGCCTGTACATTGTATACATGTTCCTGACAGTAGTCTCTACATAATTTATGTTTTTTATTTCAGTCGAATAAGAAATCTGGTGGCTATGGCAACTTAAAGTTTCGATTGACTTAAAACGGGAAAAGTGGAAATTGGCTATTTTTTTCTGGTCCAATCGCAGATATTTGAATTCTATTTTTGCAGAAATGTTTATAGAGTAGTCCTCTACAGTTTGGTTGACTTTTGTCCTAATCCTTTATTTTGATTGGTTGATGGGGCCCCATAAAGGGCAAATTTTTTAAATAAATATTTGGTTAATATACCAGACCTCAGGTGAGCATTTACAGGACCATTGGTCCTCTGGTTTTATTCAGTTTTACGTTCCTTTGAAGATTATTACAGCTCATTTGAGACTGGCCAATCAGTAGGTGCGTGAAAACAGGAGAACCCTGAGAAAAACCACCTGACACACCCGCAAGCAGAACTTGGCTTGTCTTACATGTAGCCAGTGCGGGGCTCGAACCCACACCAGACACAGCGGTGAGATGATCGATTGATTAAGATGTAAATATTTTGCCAATTATTCTCTCTCTGTTTATGTACAGTAAATTATGTAAATATTTTGCCAATTATTAGCTCCCCTGAGCGGAAGGCTCACAAGGTGAGCTTATAGTATATTAGTCGATCAGGCATCCATGCGTCCATCCGTTCACACATTCATTCTTGAATATCTTTAAGACAAGGCCAATCGTGATCAAATTTTATCTAAAGCATCATTGAGGAGGGGGAAAGGTTGCATTAGGTTTTACCCCAGGTCGGGTCAGAACTCTTGTTTTTGTTTTCATGGCAACAGATAATGTTGCTTTTATATTCCAACTTGTGGCCGTTGCTTAAATAGGCCATACGTTCTGTACAACCATTGATATTTATGACGACTAACCTTGTCCTGATGGTTGCCCCATCCTACCTTCAAAAGGGTCTTCACCGGTTTGGGACTTCTTCACCAGTTAATGATGTAGTTAAGTCCCCAGTAGTTTCACCAGATGTGTCACCCTTGATCCGGTTGTAGATGTAGTGTCACCAGTTGTGTCACCATGCAAATTGGTTTTAGATCAAGTGGTATTAGACCATAGTCCCCTGGTAGGTAGACCTTGCTCTTGGTCAGTCAAGTGTAGAGCAGCGGTAATCATGAGTGATAGTGATGATGAAGATGTAATTCCTCTTATGCCTTAAAAGCGTAAAATGGCTAGGTCGAAGCATGATGTGTCTGGGGGTGAGGAAGCTCGTGAGAAATCTTGGAAGCTAGTGAGCGAGATGCAAGTCTGAGCGATGAAGAGGAAGATTGTGCAAGACCGTGTGATGATGAGGAAGATTGAGCAAGACCGAGTGATGATGAGGAAGATTTTGCAAGACCGAGTGATGATGAGGAAGATTGTGCAAGACCGAGTGATGATGAGGAAGATTGTGCAAGACCGAGTGATGAGGAGGAAGATCCTGCAAGACCGAGTGATGAGGAGGAAGATTGAGCAAGACTGAGTGATGATGAGGAAGATTGAGCAAGACCAAGTGATGATGAGGAAGATTGTGCAAGACCGAGTGATGATGAGGAAGATCGTGCAAGACCGAGTGATGATGAGGAAGATGATGGACAAGGTGAGGGTGACCATAAGGTAGTGGCTAGAATGCTAAAAGAGGCAGGGATAGGAGGAGACATTCATGTGATGTGAAAGTTGCGGGAAACTAGCGAGTTTCTCAAGATTTATTGTGCTTCCTTTGCGCAGCAGTCTGAGCATCCTAAGGAGGCATTATGTCTAGACTGATGTGTTGGTATTCGAAGGATAAAGATCCATTTAAATTCCAACTGTCTGATCTAGCAAGTGTAGAGAAACTGCATATGCTGGCGCAAGTGTTCGTTGATTGTAACATGTCTGGTGAGACCAGAGCCAAATATTTTGGAGCAATAATGACTTTCATTAGGGCGGTGAAAAATTCCAAGTACAAGGCCACCCATGGCCACCTAATGAGTGATCTTGATTCGGTCTATACTGAGTGTGTGACACAGAAAAATAGAGCAAGTAAGATGAAAGTTGAAGAAAAAGTGAAGAAGGCAGCCTCTATGGCCCTTCAGAAGGATGACAGTTTGGAGAAACTGAAGAAGTTTACACGTCAGGTAGACACAGTTTTCAAATGTGCGGTTAGGAAAATAATGAAGAAATACATGGCTGACAAAAAGAAGAGAGTGAGCGATTCTGATCTGAGGGTGGTGAATGTTTACTGCATGTGCCAGGCTTGTAAATGGGGTACCAGACAAGGTGCTTTCACTGGGATGTCTAAATTGTGCTTTAAGAGAGCACAGAAGTGTGAGCCGACAGCAAGGTATGGAGACATACAAACCTTAGGACTCTGTAGGTATTTGGTTACCCCGGATCACAAGACAGGTAGGAAGGATTTGGTCTTTGTTCCTATCTCCATGGATGAAGAGTGGGACTGGTTAGTACACTACTACAATTATTATATGCGTCCTGCTCCAAAAGACGATGAGGCCAAGGGGTTGTTATTCCGTAATTCGGTAGGCAGAAAGATAGGGAAAGTTAGTGATAACATTAAGATAGTGTTGCCCAGGTATGGGATAAAGGACGTGCCATCTGCAACGAACATAAGGCACATGGTTGTAACCGCAGCATTTCAGCTGTATGATTCAGCTGATAGGGACACCATATCCACGGCTTTGTGCCACAATCCTTCTACTGGTCTTAGACATTACGTGGATGACAAGACAGAGAAGATATTGAAAGGGTTAAGGTTGATAAGAGGCCTTGTGTATCCTCAGAAAGGGGCTGATTCGACAGCCCAGGCAGCAAAAGCAGGTAGTCAGGTAGTTGCCTCTACTAGTGTCCCACCTGCTGTGTTAGAGTCACATAGACCTGTTTTTCCGTCAGAAAGCACAAGCAGCAATGGCAGTGTAGGTGTGCGAAAGAGAAGAATGCAAGATGCAAGATCCGCTTTCATAAATGAGTGTTTGTCCGTGACAACTGGCGATCTACAGTCGCAGAAAGAGTGGGGTGAAGCACTGAATGCAAATGCGGACATGTATCCTGAGGTAGTGGGCTCTGACTTGAATAATAATAGAGAGGCAATGAGGTTTACGAGGAATAAGTTGAGAGCAAAAGACGTGGTGGAAGAATTAGGGAGAAAGAAATTTCCTGGAGGGGCTAGAGAGGGATTGAAGAAAGAACTTGAGGAACGGTCATGGTATAACTCGAAGTGTTTAGAGATAGCAGTGCATGCGTATGAAAGCAAGTGCCTGAACGATAGGCGGCCTAAACCTGGCGAAACGGCCAGTTTGTCAAGCATTATTACTCCAAGTGTGGCCAAGTCAATCACAAACCAGGACTGGCTGTTGGCAAAGATATCAGGGAATCATAAAGGGCGTTGCCTGATTGTATTGCATCCGATTCCAGCAGGGACCATAGTTGTAGACTACCATGGTAGTTTACTCGATTACAGGACTGGTCATGCTAAGTATTTGTCGAATGATAGCTCACATAATTGCTACATGTATTGTTTTCAGCATGGGGGAAACAAGTACTACTTGGATGCGAACAACTCAAAGTGTGTTTGCCATCCAAAGAAAGAGTTAAAAGGTAGACTGATAAACCATGCTAAGGGTAAATTGGCAAATCTTACGCCAAAGACAGCAGAGCTCGAAGGCCGTCCTGTAGTGTTGTTCGTCGCATCTAGAGCGATCGAAAGGTTCGAGGAACTGTTGTTCGATTACAAATGTAAGGGAGATTCTGCCTCTGTCCAGGAAGATTGGATGTAGTAGTTAGTTTATGCATAATTAAATGCATGCTAGGATGCGCATTTCTGCAGAGGATATAGGAGGCTGTCGTATGAACAACTTGAGACCAATTCGAGATGGTGAGAATGGTCTTAGGAACCACAAGGGTCATGGCGCCAGTGTAATGAATTCTTCAAGAGATGTCCTCTATAGATAATCTAAGTCCTCCCATGTTCAAGTGTCAAGTCAGTCGATTTCTCTCTCTCTCTCTCTCTCTCTCTCTCTCTCTCTCTCTCTCTCTCTCTCTCTCTCTCTCACTCTTTGTATGTTTGTTTACATGTGTGGTAGTAAATTTATTTCACACAGGGTCATGGCGCCAGTCAGATAAATGACTATGTATGTGTCAGTGTACTAGATAGAGTAGTATTAGACCATAGTTCCCCCGTAGGTAGACCCCACTCTCAGTCTGTCAAGCGTAGAGCAGCGGTAATCAGTGACAATGATAGTGACAATGAAGATGTGATACCGCCAATGCCTAAAAAGCGTATGGATAGGTCGAAGTGTAATGTGTCTGGTGGTGAGGAAGCTTGTGAGAAATCTTGGAAGCTAGTGAGCGAGATGCAAGTCTGAGCGATGAAGAGGAAGATTGTGCAAGACCAAGTGATGATGAGGAAGATTGTGTAAGACCGAGTGAGGATGAGGAAGATTGTGCAAGACCGAGTGATGATGAGGAAGATTGTGCAAGACCGAGTGATGATGAGGAAGATTGAGCAAGACCGAGTGATGATGAGGAAGATTGTGCAAGACTGAGTGATGATGAGAAAGATCGTGCAAGACCGAGTGATGATGAGAAAGATTGTGCAAGACTGAGTGATGATGAGGAAGATGATGGACAAGGTGAGGGTGACCCTAAGGTAGTGGCTAGAATGCTAAAAGAGGCTGGGATAGGTGGAGACATTCATGTGATGAGAAAGTTCTGGGAAACTAGTGAGTTTCTCAAGATGTATATAGAGTCCTTTGTGCAGCAGTCTGACAAGCATAGGTCAAATATGGTGGGCAATTTTTCTAGATTGATGTGTTGGTATTAGAAGAATAAAGATACATTCTAGGATGTTCGCTGCCAATGAAAAAGTATTCAATAAGACATATGAAAACAAAATAAATAAAGGGTAGTGTGCATTTTTTCAAGCTACAGGCCTCTGAAAGAGACCTCTAAACAACATGTTTGAAAATTAGAATAGTACATAAATTTTCATCTTGAAGTAGATGTCAGTTTTGTTCGACTCATTTAACAACCCTTCCCCCTAACTTCAAGAGTCGGAAAAAATCAGTAATTATAAATTTGTCAAAGCCATATTTGAAGATTCAAACTTTTTCTTGTATTTTCACTCGACATAGAGCTTATCCATATTTTTAGCTCACCTGAGCCGAAGGCTCACAAGGTGAGCTTATAGGATGGCCATGATCCGGCGTCCATCCGTCCGTCGTCCACAATTTCAAAGATCTTCTCTGAAACCGCTTGGCCGATCTAGTTGAAATTTTATGTGGAGCCTCCTTGGGTAGTGGCATTTCAAGTTTGATCTCGAGATCCGGGTCACATGACCAAGATGGCCACGCCCATATATGGTAAAAACCCTTCAAAAATCTTCTTCTCCAGAACCTGTGGGCTGATTTTCACGAAACTTGGTATGTAGCATTGGGGACTTCAGCCCATCATAGTTTGATAAAATGATGACCCTTGGATGACCTTGACCTATTTTACGTCAAGGTCAAATTCGGACACATAGGCTTTTACATGGGAAAAAGTGAAAACTATGGATTTTTAGCTCACCTGAGCCGAAGGCTCACAAGGTGAGCTTATAGGATGGCCATGATCCGGCGTCCGTCTGTCCGTCCGTCTGTCCGTCCGTCCGTCCGTCGTCCGTCCGTCGTCCACAATTTCAAAGATCTTCTTCTCTGAAACCGCTTGGCCGATCTAGTTGAAATTTTATGTGGAGCCTCCTTGGGTAGTGGCATTTCAAGTTTGATCGCGAAATCCAGGTCACATGACTAAGATGGCCGCCACGCCCATATATGTTAAAAACCGCTCAAAAATCTTCTTCAAGTCTTTGAAATTGTGGACGACGGACGGACGACGGACGGACGGACGGACAGACGGACGGACAGACGGACGCCGGATCATGGCCATCCTATAAGCTCACCTTGTGAGCCTTCGGCTCAGGTGAGCTAAAAATCCATAGTTTTCACTTTTTCCCATGTAAAAGCCTATGTGTCCGAATTTGACCTTGACGTAAAATAGGTCAAGGTCATCCAAGGGTCATCATTTTATCAAACTATGATGGGCTGAAGTCCCCAATGCTACATACCAAGTTTCGTGAAAATCAGCCCACAGGTTCTGGAGAAGAAGATTTTTGAAGGGTTTTTACCATATATGGGCGTGGCCATCTTGGTCATGTGACCCGGATCTCGAGATCAAACTTGAAATGCCACTACCCAAGGAGGCTCCACATAAAATTTCAACTAGATCGGCCAAGCGGTTTCAGAGAAGATCTTTGAAATTGTGGACGACGGACGGATGGACGCCGGATCATGGCCATCCTATAAGCTCACCTTGTGAGCCTTCGGCTCAGGTGAGCTAAAAATATGGATAAGCTCTATGTCGAGTGAAAATACAAGAAAAAGTTTGAATCTTCAAATATGGCTTTGACAAATTTATAATTACTGATTTTTTCCGACTCTTGAAGTTAGGGGGAAGGGTTGTTAAATGAGTCGAACAAAACTGACATCTACTTCAAGATGAAAATTTATGTACTATTCTAATTTTCAAACATGTTGTTTAGAGGTCTCTTTCAGAGGCCTGTAGCTTGAAAAAATGCACACTACCCTTTATTTATTTTGTTTTCATATGTCTTATTGAATACTTTTTCATTGGCAGCGAACATCCTAGAATGTATCTTTATTCTTCTAATACCAACACATCAATCTAGAAAAATTGCCCACCATATTTGACCTATGCTTGTCAGACTGCTGCACAAAGGACTCTATATACATCTTGAGAAACTCACTAGTTTCCCAGAACTTTCTCATCACATGAATGTCTCCACCTATCCCAGCCTCTTTTAGCATTCTAGCCACTACCTTAGGGTCACCCTCACCTTGTCCATCATCTTCCTCATCATCACTCAGTCTTGCACAATCTTTCTCATCATCACTCGGTCTTGCACGATCTTTCTCATCATCACTCAGTCTTGCACAATCTTCCTCATCATCACTCGGTCTTGCTCAATCTTCCTCATCATCACTCGGTCTTGCACAATCTTCCTCATCATCACTCGGTCTTGCACAATCTTCCTCATCCTCACTCGGTCTTACACAATCTTCCTCATCATCACTTGGTCTTGCACAATCTTCCTCTTCATCGCTCAGACTTGCATCTCGCTCACTAGCTTCCAAGATTTCTCACAAGCTTCCTCACCACCAGACACATTACACTTCGACCTATCCATACGCTTTTTAGGCATTGGCGGTATCACATCTTCATTGTCACTATCATTGTCACTGATTACCGCTGCTCTACGCTTGACAGACTGAGAGTGGGGTCTACCTACGGGGGAACTATGGTCTAATACTACTCTATCTAGTACACTGACACATACATAGTCATTTATCTGACTGGCGCCATGACCCTGTGTGAAATAAATTTACTACCACACATGTAAACAAACATACAAAGAGTGAGAGAGAGAGAGAGAGAGAGAGAGAGAGAGAGAGAGAGAGAGAGAGAAATCGACTGACTTGACACTTGAACATGGGAGGACTTAGATTATCTATAGAGGACATCTCTTGAAGAATTCATTACACTGGCGCCATGACCCTTGTGGTTCCTAAGACCATTCTCACCATCTCGAATTGGTCTCAAGTTGTTCATACGACAGCCTCCTATATCCTCTGCAGAAATGCGCATCCTAGCATGCATTTAATTATGCATAAACTAACTACTACATCCAATCTTCCTGGACAGAGGCAGAATCTCCCTTACATTTGTAATCGAACAACAGTTCCTCGAACCTTTCGATCGCTCTAGATGCGACGAACAACACTACAGGACGGCCTTCGAGCTCTGCTGTCTTTGGCGTAAGATTTGCCAATTTACCCTTAGCATGGTTTATCAGTCTACCTTTTAACTCTTTCTTTGGATGGCAAACACACTTTGAGTTGTTCGCATCCAAGTAGTACTTGTTTCCCCCATGCTGAAAACAATACATGTAGCAATTATGTGAGCTATCATTCGACAAATACTTAGCATGACCAGTCCTGTAATCGAGTAAACTACCATGGTAGTCTACAACTATGGTCCCTGCTGGAATCGGATGCAATACAATCAGGCAACGCCCTTTATGATTCCCTGATATCTTTGCCAACAGCCAGTCCTGGTTTGTGATTGACTTGGCCACACTTGGAGTAATAATGCTTGACAAACTGGCCGTTTCGCCAGGTTTAGGCCGCCTATCGTTCAGGCACTTGCTTTCATACGCATGCACTGCTATCTCTAAACACTTCGAGTTATACCATGACCGTTCCTCAAGTTCTTTCTTCAATCCCTCTCTAGCCCCTCCAGGAAATTTCTTTCTCCCTAATTCTTCCACCACGTCTTTTGCTCTCAACTTATTCCTCGTAAACCTCATTGCCTCTCTATTATTATTCAAGTCAGAGCCCACTACCTCAGGATACATGTCCGCATTTGCATTCAGTGCTTCACCCCACTCTTTCTGCGACTGTAGATCGCCAGTTGTCACGGACAAACACTCATTTATGAAAGCGGATCTTGCATCTTGCATTCTTCTCTTTCGCACACCTACACTGCCATTGCTGCTTGTGCTTTCTGACGGAAAAACAGGTCTATGTGACTCTAACACAGCAGGTGGGACACTAGTAGAGGCAACTACCTGACTACCTGCTTTTGCTGCCTGGGCTGTCGAATCAGCCCCTTTCTGAGGATACACAAGGCCTCTTATCAACCTTAACCCTTTCAATATCTTCTCTGTCTTGTCATCCACGTAATGTCTAAGACCAGTAGAAGGATTGTGGCACAAAGCCGTGGATATGGTGTCCCTATCAGCTGAATCATACAGCTGAAATGCTGCGGTTACAACCATGTGTCTTATGTTCGTTGCAGATGGCACGTCCTTTATCCCATACCTGGGCAACACTATCTTAATGTTATCACTAACTTTCCCTATCTTTCTGCCTACCGAATTACGGAATAACAACCCCTTGGCCTCATCGTCTTTTGGAGCAGGACGCATATAATAATTGTAGTAGTGTACTAACCAGTCCCACTCTTCATCCATGGAGATAGGAACAAAGACCAAATCCTTCCTACCTGTCTTGTGATCCGGGGTAACCAAATACCTACAGAGTCCTAAGGTTTGTATGTCTCCATACCTTGCTGTCGGCTCACACTTCTGTGCTCTCTTAAAGCACAATTTAGACATCCCAGTGAAAGCACCTTGTCTGGTACCCCATTTACAAGCCTGGCACATGCAGTAAACATTCACCACCCTCAGATCAGAATCGCTCACTCTCTTCTTTTTGTCAGCCATGTATTTCTTCATTATTTTCCTAACCGCACATTTGAAAACTGTGTCTACCTGACGTGTAAACTTCTTCAGTTTCTCCAAACTGTCATCCTTCTGAAGGGCCATAGAGGCTGCCTTCTTCACTTTTTCTTCAACTTTCATCTTACTTGCTCTATTTTTCTGTGTCACACACTCAGTATAGACCGAATCAAGATCACTCATTAGGTGGCCATGGGTGGCCTTGTACTTGGAATTTTTCACCGCCCTAATGAAAGTCATTATTGCTCCAAAATATTTGGCTCTGGTCTCACCAGACATGTTACAATCAACGAACACTTGCGCCAGCATATGCAGTTTCTCTACACTTGCTAGATCAGACAGTTGGAATTTAAATGGATCTTTATCCTTCGAATACCAACACATCAGTCTAGACATAATGCCTCCTTAGGATGCTCAGACTGCTGCGCAAAGGAAGCACAATAAATCTTGAGAAACTCGCTAGTTTCCCGCAACTTTCACATCACATGAATGTCTCCTCCTATCCCTGCCTCTTTTAGCATTCTAGCCACTACCTTATGGTCACCCTCACCTTGTCCATCATCTTCCTCATCATCACTCGGTCTTGCACGATCTTCCTCATCATCACTCGGTCTTGCACAATCTTCCTCATCATCACTTGGTCTTGCTCAATCTTCCTCATCATCACTCAGTCTTGCTCAATCTTCCTCCTCATCACTCGGTCTTGCAGGATCTTCCTCCTCATCACTCGGTCTTGCACAATCTTCCTCATCATCACTCGGTCTTGCACAATCTTCCTCATCATCACTCGGTCTTGCAAAATCTTCCTCATCATCACTCGGTCTTGCTCAATCTTCCTCATCATCACACGGTCTTGCACAATCTTCCTCTTCATCGCTCAGACTTGCATCTCGCTCACTAGCTTCCAAGATTTCTCACGAGCTTCCTCACCCCCAGACACATCATGCTTCGACCTAGCCATTTTACGCTTTTAAGGCATAAGAGGAATTACATCTTCATCATCACTATCACTCATGATTACCGCTGCTCTACACTTGACTGACCAAGAGCAAGGTCTACCTACCAGGGGACTATGGTCTAATACCACTTGATCTAAAACCAATTTGCATGGTGACACAACTGGTGACACTACATCTACAACCGGATCAAGGGTGACACATCTGGTGAAACTACTGGGGACTTAACTACATCATTAACTGGTGAAGAAGTCCCAAACCGGTGAAGACCCTTTTGAAGGTAGGATGGGGCAACCATCAGGACAAGGTTAGTCGTCATAAATATCAATGGTTGTACAGAACGTATGGCCTATTTAAGCAACGGCCACAAGTTGGAATATAAAAGCAACATTATCTGTTGCCATGAAAACAAAAACAAGAGTTCTGACCCGACCTGGGGTAAAACCTAATGCAACCTTTCCCCCTCCTCAATGATGCTTTAGATAAAATTTGATCACGATTGGCCTTGTCTTAAAGATATTCAAGAATGAATGTGTGAACGGATGGACGCATGGATGCCTGATCGACTAATATACTATAAGCTCACCTTGTGAGCCTTCCGCTCAGGGGAGCTAATAATTGGCAAAATATTTACATAATTTACTGTACATAAACAGAGAGAGAATAATTGGCAAAATATTTACATCTTAATCAATCGATCATCTCACCGCTGTGTCTGGTGTGGGTTCGAGCCCCGCACTGGCTACATGTAAGACAAGCCAAGTTCTGCTTGCGGGTGTGTCAGGTGGTTTTTCTCAGGGTTCTCCTGTTTTCACGCACCTACTGATTGGCCAGTCTCAAATGAGCTGTAATAATCTTCAAAGGAACGTAAAACTGAATAAAACCAGAGGACCAATGGTCCTGTAAATGCTCACCTGAGGTCTGGTATATTAACCAAATATTTATTTAAAAAATTTGCCCTTTATGGGGCCCCATCAACCAATCAAAATAAAGGATTAGGACAAAAGTCAACCAAACTGTAGAGGACTACTCTATAAACATTTCTGCAAAAATAGAATTCAAATATCTGCGATTGGACCAGAAAAAAATAGCCAATTTCCACTTTTCCCGTTTTAAGTCAATCGAAACTTTAAGTTGCCATAGCCACCAGATTTCTTATTCGACTGAAATAAAAAACATAAATTATGTAGAGACTACTGTCAGGAACATGTATACAATGTACAGGCTTCAAGCCGAAGACAATTTCTGAGGAGAAGATTTTAAAATGTTTTTCCAAATTTTACCCTTTATGTGGCCCCAGCAACCAATCAAAATAAAGGATTAGGAAAAAGTAACATGAAACATAGAGATATACTCAATAAACATTTCTGCAAAGACAAAATTCAAATACCTACAATTGGTCCCGAAAAAATAGCTAATTTCCACTTTTCCCATTATAAGTCTATGGAAACCATAGCAACCAAAGTTCTTATCCGACTGGAATATAAAACAAAAATTATTCTCATTTTATACAAAAAATACAAGTTGATAAATTTAGACATGGTTTATTCAAATACTAATCATATCTCTAAAGCTTAAAACTTAACACAAGAAACAATATGTACACAATTTTGGCCTTTTTGGGGCCCCATTAACCAATCAAAATAAAGGATTAGGACAAAACTCACAAGAAACGTCAAACACTACTCAATAAACATTTCTGCAAAAACAAAATTCAAATGTCTGCAACTTTAGCGGAAAAATAGCCGATTTCCACTTTTCCCATTATAAGTCTATGGAAACTTTAAGTTGCCATATCAACCAGAGTTCTTATCCGCCTGGAATAAAAAACACAAATTATGTAGAGGCCACTGTCAGAAACATGTATACAAAGTACAGGTTTAATCCCCTTGACAGTTTCTGAGAAGATTTTTGAATGTTTTTTGAAATTTTGCCCTATATGGGGCCCCAGCAACCAATCAAAATAAAGGATTAGGACAAAAGTCACATGAAACGTAGAGGACTACTCAATAAACATTTCTGCAAAAACAAAATTCAAATATCTCCAACAAGACAGCAAAAACTGGCAATTTTCACTTTTTTTTCCATTATAAGTCTATGGGAAGCATAAGTTGCCATAGCAACCAGAGTTCTTATCCGATCAAAACAAAAAACACAACTTTTCTTTCCCTCTACCTGTAGATGGTGTATGTGTAATATAAGAGCAATCGGCTCAGTGGTTTCAGAGAAGAAGATCTTTGAAATTGTGGACGACGGACGGACGGACGCCAGACAGACGCCGGAACAAGGGTATACTATAAGCTCACCTATGAGCTTCGACTCAAGTGACCTATAAATATACTTACAAAATTTACAGAAACATAAACAGAGAGAAAATAATTGGCAAAATATTTACAAAATTTACAGTACATAAACAGAGAGAAAAGAATTGGCAAAATATTTACAAAATTTACAGTACATAAACAGAGAGAAAATAACTGGAAAAATATTTACAAAATTTACCTAACATATGTAGCCAGAATAATTCGCAAAATATTTATAAAATTTACAAATAAGTATGAGAAAATAACTGCCATAATATTTACATTCACAAACAAGTATGAGAAAATAATTGACAATATTTACATTCACAAATAAGTAT
This sequence comes from Rugalucina vietnamica, assembly GCA_964017185.1. NCBI lineage: Eukaryota > Metazoa > Mollusca > Bivalvia > Lucinida > Lucinidae > Rugalucina > Rugalucina vietnamica. Next base: position 81,174,796 of record OZ024872.1, on the reverse strand, counting down.
GAGAGAAAATATTTATAAAATTTACAAATTATTATCCCACATTAATGAAATATGCTTCAACTCGAGAAAACGGGTCTTCAGGGTTAACAACCAGGTCTGAAACAAACCAACCTGTGCCAATACAGAAGATGGCTAACAACTTGAAATTTTGGATTTAGGAAGAACATGAATTGTACTATCTGTGTGTAGTGAAAATAAAGGGGTTTTGTTCTCTTCCAGCAGAAAACTGGTTTTCTCATGGCGCAGCTCATATAATTCAACTAACACTTGTCTGAAACATTTTTGAAACTATAAAACAAGTAATATGACCAAAGCACCACAAAAACCACTATGATGACAATTTACTGTACATTTTCAAAAGCACATTTCATGTAATAATGTGAAGGTTGTTTTTGACCAGGTCCATCGCAAACCTGTCTTTACAGTCACAGTAAAAGTCTAGTAGAAACTAGAAATTTCAGATTTAAGGAGAATAGGAATTGTACAGGCTATGTAGCGGAAAAAAGCAGTTACTGCACAGATGATCTGTGGCATTGTTTTGCCTTTGCATAAATCTCGAGATGCGGGTAAACTGTCCAGCAGCTAGGGGTTTCATCAGGAAAACCTGTCCATGAAAAACATACCTCCTCATACCCCACTTATATATATAGCAACACTGGAGTTGACGGGGATAAACCTATTTTTCTTATTTTTGTTCCAAAACATAGATTGTGGGTACTCGCCAGAACCGCCTCAGCGAGGTGGGGCGGTTCTAACGTGTACTCACAATCAATGTTTTGAGCATAAATATTAAAAATATCAAAATTTTTCCAATGAAATTTTCAACTCCTGAGTCATCTTTCTTAACACCATAATAAAAAAACACCTCTGTATTTGGCGGAATGTCCTTAGATGCAATTAAAACTACCATAACTTTTTTTTGTTTTCTTACCATCTTCGTCGGCATACTCTACCCCTCTAAGCTGCAGTTTTCAAAGTTGCCATCGCTGTGCTGTGAATAATTTTCTGCCCAAGTATCTTCGGAAATTGTTCCTCAGGATGGCACTTACAGGGGTAGCACGCGTCGACACACATAGTTCCCTTATCATGCGGAACAAACATCATATGGGCCACAACGTGAGAAAATGTACCTTCGGACAAATTTTTGAGTAGTTACTTAGAATGTATGATGTTTCAAGAGTTTGTTAGTGTCTTTATTTGACCAGATTAATTTCAGTTATTTTGTGAGCTATGACCAATTTAATATATGAACCCTAACAACGTCAATGTCCTGAAAAATGACGTCAAAGTTGCGTAATGTGTTTCTGCATGTTACTAAAGCTTACAAAACTTGATGCATATGCTTAAAACTGTTTAAGCACTGGTCAGAACACGTTGTTAAAATAGAAGCATACCATCCTCACAGGCAATCTGTCGTAATTATTTTGTCTATTTTCATGATGACATGGTTGCTATGGTTACAGTTTAACGATAGATATAGGAAAATTATGTGTATTGTGGGCTAAAACAAGGGCAGATAACTCCAAATATTGAAAATAAATATGTTTTAAAAGTCATTCATTTGGTAGCCCAGTGTTCAAAGATTACAAATACAGCGTTATTTCTAAAACATATATTACATCATTTTTCCGCTTTTTGCTGCTTTCTACTAGTAATGTCAGAATGTCCGAAGGTACATTTTGTCGCGTTGAGGTTCATATAATTGCATTCCGGAGCCGAATACTGCTTGAGACAGGCCTCACCATCTTTCTCCTTAATAATGTCCCCATGATAATCACAAACAATTGCTCCTCTTCTGACCCAATGAATGCCAGTAAAACCCCCTCCCCTCTTTCTGTTTTTGTGTCCTTAATAAATAAATTTGGCCATCCTTGAGTCTCACTGATATTAAATATGTCCTTGTCTGCTTTCCAAATATTTATAATGCTAATCATGTTCTCACGCACTCGTCTTGCACTTACACTTCCCCAAGATCCTCCTGCATGTTCTCCTTTTGATGTTTCAAACCTTTTCAGTCACTTCGAGGAATTTCTTTGGTAAGTCGGTATTTGGTCGCGTTCTATAATATTGCTGCATTCTTACTTGTAAACCATAAACATGGGCAAGTTTTCGTAATGTTGATTATCAATTCCACTTCCACAGTACAGAGTCGCTCCTACAAGAAGCTGAAGAGAAGAGAAAAGTTGTTTTTATATCTACACTGATTTGTAGATCACACAGTCTTTTGAGTTTGTCTCTATGTGGCCTATACTGTCCCTTTTACCCATTGGGTGTGTTACCCACTTAGCTTACAGCCATGTCTAACAAGATATGTTACTAATTGATGAGAATGTTTTAAAAGAAAACATATTGTCTGTTTGTATTGAGGCTTAACATCCCAGTCAACAATCTTTCAGTCATGACAGGACGGAGCCAACGCTTCTTGGGTATTAACCAGTACTGTGCGGAGTTAATGTGTCTTGCTCAAGGCTACAACACAGAACTTCTCCACTAGATCCGATGCTCTACCACCAGGCCACCCCACTCCACTAAACAACTTCTAATATAAAACTGTGCACACTTATCAGGAAAACGTCCTTGAAATGTTTACCCCCTTACACCCCACTCTTATATAGCAAAACTGGGGTAGGCAGGGGTAGACCTATTTTTCTTATTTTTGCTTAAAATATAGTTTGTAGGTACAGGCTTGGTGAGGCAGTTGACATGTGAAATAGTTGTGTTTTGCATGGGCATGTTTTCGTAATGTCTTTCTCTGGATGGTTGATAGAACTTTCAAAAGCAAGTAATAACGAGCAAAGTCAGTGAATTTATGTCCCCCACCTTGTTACTTACACAAATTTTATAGTATATCAAAGCCACATGTATATCTCAAGACTATGTCCTTAACATCTGTCCAACTGTGTAGTTTCAGAAGAATCAGCATAAAAGCTGTAGAAGTTGCACACACAAGGTACCCACTAAGAAGTGTGAATGCCAGAAAAATGACTAAGTTCAAATTGCGAAACAAGTGATATATATTATTTTGAGGATTATATTCAAACCACTTGCACATCTTCAAAGCAAGATCAAGACATCTGTAAAGTTTCAAAACAATCGAAATGAAACTGAAGGAGGAATTGCGTACACAAGGTACCCACTGTCCATTGACTTTCATTGTCAAAATGCCTGAAAAATGGCTAAGTTAAAATTGTAAAAAAAGTGTCAAAAATTAATCCGAGGATTAATGCATCCAAACCACATGCATATCTTCAAAGCAAGATGAAGACATCTGTAAAGTTTCAAAACAACTGAAATAAAACTGTAGGAGGAGTTGCGTACACAAGGTACCCACTGTCCATTAACTTTCATTGTCCAAAAAACCTGAAAATTAATCAGGGGATTATATATCTAAACCACACGCACATCTTCAATGCATGGTAAAACATCTGTAAAGTTTTAAAAGAATCAAATATAACTGTAGGAGGAGTTGTGCACACAAGGTGCATACTACATGTACAATAGTGGCATGGAAGGATGATATACAGAAGGACCGACATACAGAAGGACCAAAGCGGAAAACTATGTCCCTCCACTTTTTTTCTCAAAGCAAATGATTCCCCCAATGTTGAACACAATGTTTATCAAAATAAAAATGCTAAAAACAGATCTGCAGGTATTTCTCACAATGTTACCAACCTCAGTACAGCTTACACTCTCCACATACATCCTGCTGTATGGACTAATACATCTTAGTGTATGGACTAATACATCTTAGTTGCCTGAAAACAGATTTTATAAACTTTTTTATAGATAATTCTTAAATTTTAGAAGAAATTACCATCAATAGTTGCTATAAATGAAATTGGCTTTCCTCTATGTTTTAGTGCAATATCCACTGTACTCGAAAGAACAACCATAGTTTGACTATCCTGAGAGGGCAACATTTGAAATTATTTCTGTGTGCCCTCTCCCTCCCTGTCTTTGGAAGCAGTGATAACGTTCAAAGGGAGGTAGTATGGGCCTTATTGTTGGGTAGGTAGGTAGGCTTTTTTATGATCTACTACAATATGCATATTAAGTTTGGGTGGGAGGTATTTTGTACAAAGCTACTCACAATTACAGATGCATTGCATGCTTTGTAGTGTTTGAGCATAACAGGTAGCCCATGGGCAATGATCGCTCACCTGAGATTCAACAAGTACAGTCACTGGACAAAGTGGTTATTGTTTTTTTTTTTGTTTTAAAATATATTCAAGGGCAGCTAACTCCACAGTCAAGAGTCAAATCCAGCTAAAATTGAACTCATCCAAGATGTTATTGTTATCCTTGTTACTTCCAAGAATGAAGAAGATCTGATCAAAATTGAAGGCGCTAATGGCCACAATACAAAATATTGATTTTTCAAACACTTAAGAGCAGCTAACTCAGCAGTCAGAGGTCGGATCTGGCCGAAATTCGAACTCATCCGAGATATTGTAGTTATACTTGTTACAGGCAAGAATGAAGAAGATCCACTGACAAACAAGGATGCTAGAGTGGCCAAACACAAAATATTGACTTTTTCAAACACTCAAGGGCAGATAACTCTGAAGTCAGAGGTCGGATCTGGTCTAAATTCGAACTCATACGAGATGTTATTGATGTCCTTTTTACTTCAAAGAATAAAGAAGAACCGAATAAAAATAAAGGCGCTAGCATGGCCACAACACTAAATACTGATTTTTCAAACACTCAAGGGCAGATAACTCCGCGGTCAAAGGTTGGATCTAATCGAATTTCGAACTCGTCGGAGATGTTACAAATGTCCTTGTTACTTCCAAGAATAAAGAATATCCGAATAAAAATGAAGGAGCTAGAGTGGCCACAACACTAAATATTGTTTTTTCACACAGTCAAGGGCAGATGACTCTGCAGTCAAGGGTCAGATCTGGCTGAAAATTCTAACTCGTCTGAGACATTATGGCTATCCTTGTTACTTCCAAGTATGAAGAAGATCCGATCAAAATTGAAGGCGCTTGAGTGGCCACAACACAAAATAATGATTTTTCAAACACTCAAGGGCAGCTAACTCCACAGTCAGAGGTCAGATCTAGCTGAAATTTGACCCCATCCGCCATATTATAGATGTCCTTGTTACCTGCAAGAATGAAGAAGATCCACTGAAAAATAATTGCGCTAGAGTGGCCACAACATTTTTTCCATTATAAGTCTATGGGGATTTTTCCAGACACTCAAGGGCAGCTAACTCCACAATCTGAGGTCAAACCTAGCCAAAATTCAAACTCATCTGAGATGTTATGATTGTCCTTGTTATTCCCAAGAATGAAGAAGATCCAATCAAAAATGAAGTTGCTAGAGTGGCCACAACATTTTCCACATTATAACTCAATTAGAGCTATCTGTTGCCATGAAACCAGAGTTCTGATCCGACCTGGCCCAAAACCTAATGCAACCTTTCCCCCTCCTCAATGATGCTTCAGATAAAATTTGATAACAATTGGTTTTGTAGTTTTAGAGATATTCAAGATTGAAATTGTGAATGGACGGACGCACACACGGACGACGGCTCGACTACTTTTCAGGGGAAAAAATTGATTTTATCAACAATTCCTCCCCCCCCCCTACCCCCCCAAAAAAAATAAATAAAAAGAAACAAGTAGCCCAAGGGCAACGATCGCACACCTGAGTACAGTCACTGGACAATTTTTTTTTTTTTTTTTTTTTTTTGAAAATCTGATCAAAATTGAAGATGCTGGAGTGGCCACAACACTAAAAAATGTTTTTCAAACATTCAAGGGCAGCTAACTCCGCAGTCCAGGGTTGAATCTGGCTCAAATTCGAACTCATCCAAGATGTTATGGTTATCCTTGTTTCTTCCAAGAATGAAGAAGATCAGATCAAATTTGAAGGCGCTAGAGTGGCCACAATACAAAATATTGAATTTTCAAACACTTAAGGGCAGCTAACTCTGCAATCAGAGGTCAGATCTGGCCGAAATTCAAACTCATCCGAGATATTGTAGTTATTCTTGTTACCTGCAAGAACGAAGAAGATCCACTGAAAAACAAAGATGCTAGAGTGGCCACAACACAAAATATTGATTTTTCAAACACTCAAGGGCAGATAACTCCGCAGTCAGAGGTCCGATCTGGTCCAAATTCAAACTCATCCGAGATATTGTAGTTATCCTTGTTACCTGCAAGAATGAAGAAGATCCACTGCAAAAACAAAGATGCTAGAGTGGCCACAACACAAAATATGGATTTTTCAAACACTCAGGGGCAGATAACTCCGCAGTCAGAGGTCCCATCTGGTCCAAATTCGAACTCATCCGAGATATTGTAGTTATCCTTGTTACCTGCAAGAATGAAGAAGATCCACTGAAAAACAAAGACGCTAGAGTGGCCACAACACAAAATATGGATTTTTCAAACACTCAAGGGCAGATAACCGCAGTCAGAGGTCAGATCTGGTCTAAATTCAAACTCATCCGCGATATTATGGATGTCCTTGTTACTTCCAAGAATAAAGAAGATCAAAATAAAAATGAAATTGCTAGAGTGGCCACAACACTAAATATTGATTTTTCACATAGTCAAGGGCAGATAACTCTTCAGTCAAGGGTCGGATCTGGCTGAAATTCGAACTCATCTGAGATGTTATGGCTATCCTTGTTACTTCCAAGTATGAAGAAGATCCGATCAAAATTGAAGGCGCTACAGTGGCCACAACACTAAATATTGATTTTTCAAACACTCAAGGGCAGATAACTTTGCGGTCAGAGGTTGGATCTGGTCGAAATTCGAACTCATACGAGATGTTACAAATGTCCTTGTTACTTTCAAGAATAAAGAAGATCTGAATAAAAATGAAGGCGCTAGAGTGGCCACAACACTAAATTGATTTTTCACACAGTCAAGGGCAGATAACTCTGCAGTCAAGGATTGAATCTGGCTGAAATTTGAAATCATCCGAGATGTTATGGCTATCCTTGTTACTTCCAAGTATGAAGAAGATCCGATCAAAATTGAAGGCGCTAGAGTTGCCACAACACAAAATAATGATTTTTCAAACGCTCAAGGGCAGCTAACTCCACACTCGGAGGTCGGATCTGGCTGAAATTCAAACCCATCAAAGATATTATGGTTGTCCTTGTTACCTGCAAGAATGAAGAAGATCCAATGACAAAAAAGGCACTAGAGTGGCCACAACATTTTTCCCATTATAAGTCCAGACGCTTAAGGGTAGCTAACTCTGTAATCTGAAGTTGAACCTGGCCGAAATTCAAACTCATCCGAGATGTTATAGTTGTCCTTGTTACCTGCAAGAATGAAGAAGATCCAATCAAAAATGAAGTTGCTAGAGTGGCCACAACATTGTCCCCATTATAACTCAATGGGAGCTATCTGTTGCCATGGAAACCAGAGTTCTGATCCGACCTGGCCCAAAACCTAATGCAACCTTTCCCTCTCCTCAATGATGCTTCAGATAAAATTTGATCACGATTGGACTTGTTGTCTAAGAGATATTCAAGATTGAATTTGTGAATGGACGCACAGACGCCGGCTCGATTATAAGCTCACCTTGTGAGCCTTTGGCTCAGGTGAGCTAAAAATGATGAAAGAGCAATCAAATATTTTGAGTAGGCACCTTTTTAGTGAGTAGGGAAAACAAACGGCCTGAGATAAGTTATAGATAATCAACTGATTTTTTCTTCAAGTGCTGTGTTTTGGAAATTAATTCATAGTTCAATGACCTTTCATCAGGGCCTTTTAGGAGCCGAAGGCGAGTAAAAGGGTCCTGAAGAAAGATCACTCAAACTATGAATTAATTTCCAAAACACAGCACTTGAAGAAAAAATCAGTTGATTATCTGTTTTATCCTATAGACCGTAAGATCCAGACCAGCTTGTTACAACTGAGCAGGTGATCAGTGTCTTTGTCTTACTGTAACTGTACAAAAAGTAAAGTTCATTAAGAAAAGTTTTGTTGTGACACAGCTTTGTACTCTTGTGACACAATGACACTTCCTGTATTTGCCATAAAAAGGGTACCTTTGTAAATCTACATGTGATCAGCCAGTGCAAATAAATTAGCAGGAACATGACCTTTTAGTACAAAATAAAGATTGAGATCAGCTGTGAGATCAGCTGTTTGACTACAGAGCAGTTTATCAGTGTCTTCATTCATTATGATGGTATAGAAAGTACAGCCACTAAAGATAGACTTTGTTTTGCCCTGGCACAACTAGTTCCTGATGTCAACAACTCAATATTAGGTACAATGCCATGTTTGGGGTCATCAGCATTTCTGCTAAACAATTACCCAACATCTCTTAAAATATAAACAACAATTAAGCCACCACATAGAAACCAACAACTCGCATATGCGAAAACAAAGATGGAGACCAATTTCCGAGGTAACTGCGTAGCTGATTAGCGCCTTTGTTCTCGCTACACAGTTAGTACAATCCCTCTTCTTCTTAAATCCCAAATCTCAAGCTTCTATCCTTTTTATGTTACTGAACAGCCTGGTTTGTGTTGGACCTGGTCAAAAACACAAATTGTTTTCTCAGGAGAAGACTCAAATAATGACAACTGAAATTTAGATTTTAAAGCTTTCAAGGAGGTGATTTTTAAAAATCTGAGCTTTAAGAGACATCAAACATTGAGTAGGACTTTGGTCCTGACCATACTTTCTGAGTTTGAAACAAACTTTAGATATCTGTTACTTAGCTCTAGCAGTCAAATCAGAATTCAAAATCACAATTGATCAGGCCTAGAAAAATCCACACGTCCGCTCGTATTTACGAATGAAAGTTCGATACGGGCGAGTAGAAATTTACCCCGGCTCGCCCGACAGGACGAGTAGCATTTATGGGACTGACTCGAGGCAGTAAATGTCCGTAAATGCAAAATCAGCTGAAGATTTCGTTTCCGATTGTCAACCGGATGTTTGCACTACGTCACTAGTCCGCAGTAAATGAAATTCAATAAAATCCGGTACATGGTCCAAATACCGGAAAGCATTGGTCATTTTATTCACGGCGCGCCGTACTATCGAGACTTAAGACGTCCCGGGTTTTAGCTCCATTTGATAAAACGGCTTACACCAAAAGTCAAATAATCGAGAATTTCCATTTATATAGTCTTGATCATCTAGACGCTCTAAAGGATATGAGCTGGAGCAGAGATCTGAATCTGCCAGGGGCTTGTTGATCAAGTCTACCATTTATATCGAAAGTCATTCTCGCGAGATCAGACGATACCTCATCTTGAAGTGCGTGAAGCGCTACCTGTCAGCGACAATGATCGAATGTAGACAAAAATGTCGAAGCAGGGCGACATTAGTTTTTGATGATTTTTGTCTCTTTTGAAATCCAGATTTTAAGGACTAGTGCACTAGCAGTAAGGACGAGTGAAAATTGTTTACAACTCGCCCCACAGGACGAGTAGGTCCTCAGAAAAATTTCTAGGCCTGTTGATGGCTGAAGTAACTGGGACATACATTACCTTTCCGATCTGCTCACTGTCACCATCAATGTCATCCAATACCTCGGAAGAACCTGACACAGACAGAAATACAAACATTAGACGGTAGGAAATTGTAACGCTACACCATTATTTATTAGATGAACCAACACATAAGTGTTACAGTAACAAAATTATGACACTCAACATACACACTTGGTTAGTACATAGGGTGGTGCCTGATGACAGTAGGTTACAGATTTAGGCTGACACTGTATGAGCAACCCCATGGGAAAACCAACAATCTGCATATGCGAAAACAAAGGCGCAGATCAGCTTCACGGTAACCACGAAGCTGATCAGCGCCTTTGTTTTCGCTACACAGATAGTACACTTTCTCATCTTCTTAAATCCGAAATTTCAAGCATCTAGCCTGCTTCTGTGACTATACAGCCTGATTTGTTTTGGACCTGTTCGGAAACCACATTGTTGGTTTTCCCACAGGGTGCTCGTATGTGTTACAAGATACATGTTCTGGACAACATTTGGTTAATACGTAGGGGTTACTCGGGATATTGTGAACCAAGGTCACAAAAAATGTTATTATAATGGTTTTTGATTTGTTTGTATCATCAACCTACATTGAATCACTTTATCAGTAAAATATGAGACCAATTGGTGATATTTGTATTTATTACCCAACATACTATATAAAGAGAAATAAAACATTTCAGGCTGTTTTTTTTAAACAATTTTAGTTAAACCCAGTTTAAACCAGTTTCAATGAACTGTTTCGTGTCATGTGACGAACTGTTTCATGTGCAACAGTTTTTACTGTTTCCCAGTCAAGTGACATGCTTTCATGCTTTTATACTGCATGCTTTTATACTGCCTGTATACCTGCAAATATTGTCAAACAAAAAGTAATCAAAAGCAAACAACAAACAAATAAATCAAACAAACAAACAAAACATATGACCAAACAAACAAAAACAAGCAAACAAACAAACATAAAACAAACAATTCAAACCAAGCATTAATCACAAATAAGCACATGAAATAATCTAAGAAAACAGAAACAAAAAACTAACAAAACAAATAAAAACAAACAAGCAAAACAAACAAAAATGGAATAAAACACATTAAGCAAACAATCATACAAACAAAAAATGAACCAAAGAAACAAACAGAATAAACAAAACAAAAACAGTAAAATAAGCAAACAAGTAAATCAACTTAAGTGCCAAACCTTCACGCAAGTAAACAAACAAGCAAATCAGAATCAAACAAGCAAACATGATCTGTACAACAAAACCAGGATATGAGCATGTTTCAACCTTATTTTCACTTTTAACATTTTATGTTACAACCAGTCTTGTCATAATATAGTATGCGTATGGTATTAAGTTTGAGTTGGGTAATAAAACAACTATTTCAAACCTTCCTGTGTGACAGTCATAACTATCACCCCTCAGAGCTGTGGATGACCCGATGAACTGTTGCCCTCAGCCTTCGGCCTCGGGCAACAGTTCATCGGGTCATCCACAGCACCTCGGGGTGATAGTTTTGACTGTTACACGGGAAGGTATGAAATAGTTGTATACTGTTCCATGTTCCAAGTAAATGGGTCAAATTCACTTTAATATTATACAAACACAACATGCATCTATTCAGAAGCTTGATTTCAAGGGTTTTTATCCATTACGTTAACATACAGTCATCCAGCACCACATTACGTAGTAACAGACACTGCTAGGCGTGACTTATGTCATCCAGCACCATATTATGTAGTAACAGACACTGCTAGGCGTGACTTATGTCATCCAGCACCACATTATGTAGTAACAGACACTGCTAGGCGTGACTTATGTCATCCAGCACCACATTATGTAGTAACAGACACTGCTAGGCGTGACTTATGTCATCCAGCACCACATTATGTAGTAACAGACACTGCTAGGCGTGACTTATGTCATCCAGCACCACATTATGTAGTAACAGACACTGCTAGGCGTGACTTATGTCATCCAGCACCACATTATGTAGTAACAGACACTGCTAGGCGTGACTTATGTCATCCAGCACCACATTATACAGTAAATAAAAATAAAACTGAGATCCTTTAAGAGCAGTAAGCATATAAATGAGAGAAAAGTGATGGACTATACCGCGGTTTCGTCAGTAAGCCTGACATAAAGAAGTGAAAACGGCAGATTTGGAGAAATTTGAAGGAGTTTGCTCATCATGATTCTGGTTCAAGATGAAGTGGTCTATGTTCCATTGTTATGAAAATCTTTGAAGCGGCTTTTAGTTAACTTTGTATGTGGCAGATCACTTTTGCCACTTTTTGAGGCTGTATGGTCACCCATTACGAAAACTTGCCCATGCAATATACAGAAATTTTTGAGCTTTAAAAATTGAAAATTTTCAGCAGAAAAAATGATGATATTTTTCTTATTTTTGCTCAAAACATAGATTATGCGTACACGTTAGAACCGCCTCGCCGAGGGGGTTCTAACGAGTACCCACACTTTATGTTTTAGAGCAAAAAAAAAAAAAAAGAAAAATATGTATACCCCTGCATACCCCAATTTTGTTATATAAAAGTGGGGTTCAAGGGGGTATACATTACACGGACATGTTTTCGTGATGATAGTCAATAAAAAAATACATATACTAAGGTTAAAAAGCAAAATTACCTGATTTATTTGTCATTTTAAGCTCAGCAGCCTTTCACTGTGAGTCAGGAAGTTCTTTCCCCTGAAACTAAGAAGATTTAAACATTTTGTATATGGGAAAACAACAGCTGATCAGCGCCTTAATTTTTGCAACAAATATAGTGCAATTCCACTACTTTCTAAAACCAAAATTTCCAGCCTGTAGCCATCTTGTGTGCTTGTACAGCTGACCTGTTAAAAAAAACACACTGTTGGATTTTGCATAAGGCGGCTTATTTATTCTTTTAATCATTGCATTAAATAGTTGTTGTGATTATTAGCATTTTATCCATTACGAAAACACGCCCATGCAATATACAGAGAATTTTTTCAGCAGAAAAAATGGATAACTTCATTAGAAAAGTTTTGATTTTTTTCTTATTTTTGCTTGAGGCAGTTCTAATGAGTACCCACAATCTATGTTTTGGAGCATAAATAAGGAACCAGAGGACCAATGGTCCTGTAAACGCTTACCTGACATCTGGGATATGCGACCTAAGTTCACCTTGCAATAAAAAAGGTCAAATTCATCTCAGGGTCATTATTTATTTATATATACATATTTTTTTTTAATTTAGTTTTATGTCCCTTTCTGGATTATTTCAGCTCATATGGGACGGGCCGATCAGTAGGTGGGCGGAAAACCGGAGAGCCCCGAGAAAAACCACCTGTACACCCTCACGCAGAACTTGGCTTGTCTCACATGTGGCCAGTGCAGGGCTCGAACCCGCGCAAGACACAGCAGTGAGATGATCGAGTGATTAAAATACTGTGCTCTTAACCGCTCGGCCAAGGTGGGTGCTTATATAAATTTTGTAGAGCTCCATTCTCTGCTGCTTCATGCCAAGTTTCAAAATCATAGGCCTTCCTGTCCTGAAGAAGATTTTTTTGAAAGTTTTTTTTGTATTTATAGCCATGGCGGCCATCTTGGTCATGTGACCTTGACCTTTTATACGAAGTTTCATTCCCCCTATCTAATAATGCTCCACATAAAGTTTGGCTTTAATTGGCCAAATGGTTTCAGAGAAGATGATGTTTGAATATTATGGTCATATACATGTATATAGCCCCTGGCCTGGGGCAGACAACCCCCTGGGGTCAAAATATTTTTCATAAACATAAATCTTCTGTCCATTTGCATACTCCGAGCACCTCCCCCCCCCCCCCATTTAATTACATTGTACTTATTTTCCCCATTCAAATGCATTAGCAATCTAAGTTGACTTTGACATAAAATAGGTCAAATAGGTCAAGGTCATCCCAGGGTCGGATCCACCTGTCCATGAAAAACATTGTTTTTTTATTATGGTGTTAAGAAAGATGACTCAGGAGTTGAAAATTTCATTGGAAAAATTTTGATATTTTTAATATTTATGCTCAAAACATTGATTGTGAGTACACGTTAGAACCGCCCCACCTCGCTGAGGCGGTTCTGGCGAGTACCCACAATCTATGTTTTGGAACAAAAATAAGAAAAATAGGTTTATCCCCGTCAACTCCAGTGTTGCTATATATATAAGTGGGGTATGAGGAGGTATGTTTTTCATGGACAGGTTTTCCTGATGAAACCGGGTTAGGGTTAAGGTTAGGGTTAGGGTTAGGGTTAGGGTTAGGGTTAGGGTTAGGGTTAGGGTTAGGGTTAAGGTTAGGGTTAGG
>OZ024872.1:81108475-81158475 GCA_964017185.1 Rugalucina vietnamica | reverse complement strand
TGTCCAAATATTTTGTCCAAACACATGGTAAGGATCAGGATCAGGCTCAGGCTCAGGCTCAGGCTCAGACTCGTGTTAGGGTATAGGACTGAACCGAACTTGTCCAAATATTTTGTCCAAACACATGGTAAGGATCAGGCTCAGGCTCAGGCTCAGGCTCAGACTCGTGTTAGGGTATAGGACTGAACCGAACTTGTCCAAATATTTTGCCCAAACACATGGTAAGGATCAGGCTCAGGCTCAGGCTCAGGCTCAGACTCGTGTTAGGGTATAGGACTGAACCGAACTTGTCCAAATATTTTGTCCAAACACATGGTAAGGATCAGGCTCAGGCTCAGGCTCAGGCTCAGACTCGTGTTAGGGTATAGGACTGAACCGAACTTGTCCAAATATTTTGTCCAAACACATGGTAAGGTTAGGGTTAGGGTTAGGGTTAGGGTTAGGGTATAGGACTGAACCGAACTTGTCCAAATATTTTGTCCAAACACATGGTAAGGATCAGGCTCAGGCTCAGGCTCAGGCTCAGACTCGTGTTAGGGTAAGAGTAATATACGAAAAGTGATTCATTCAAAGTGATTCATTGCCAATAGAGTTAGAGTTTGGGTTAGGGTTAGGGTTAGGGTTGGGTTAGGGTATAAGCTGATGTACGAAGATGGGCAACTTGCCCATCTTTGTTATGATCTGATTCTTTTTCTTTCTACATTTTCATTTGTTTCTTTTTCCCCCCTTTTATTTTGTTCTCCTTTATATTATCAATGATGAACCTTGTCTCAGTTGGGGTCCATTCAGAGATGCTGATCTTTAATATTAAATAACATGAATTCCTATGTAACGTAGGGTTAGGGTTAGGGTTAGGCGCTTGAAACACACCTTGTTCGATTATGTGCACTTTCATTCTTCTGGCAACATGTAGCCCTTATGACGTCAGTCTCGCTTGTCATTCAGAATTTTCGAAAGCATTGTATTGGAGGGTAGTTTGCGCGGCTGACAGTAAGTGGCCATCCTCGATTTTTCAATATAGATGTGCCTACACTTAAGATAATGCTGCACTGGTGTCTGCTTCCAAGAGAAGTAAGTAAAATATAAAGGTTAGTACCTTTGGATGCAGTAAAACCATTCAAAGGGAGATAATATGGACCATATTGCGCAATAAAAATCACGTAAACTACGTAAATCATAGTCGGCCAATAAACCCTTTTGTATTGTGAAACTTTTCCAAAGGTTATCGAAATTTTCTAGCAGTTTTGCATGTCATAATGATAAAAGATTGATATTCAAGTGAAAATCCTCAGAGATCATCAACCGAAAAGGCAGAAACTCACATGGATATTGTACAAAAATCACGCAAACTTCTTAAATCATAGTCTGTCAATATACCCTTTGTATTGGTAAACTTTTCTAAAGGTTTATCGGAATTTTTTAGCAGTTGTTCATGTCAAAATGATCAACAATTGATTTTCAAGCGAAAATCCTTCGAGATCATCAACAGAAAAAGAAGAAAACCACATGGATATTATACAGAAATCACATAAACAGCGTACACCATAGTCGGTCAATATACCCTTCGTATTGCTAAACTTTGTAAAGATTTATCGAAGTTTTTTCTAGCACTTTTTCATGTCAAATCCTTCGAGGGTTAGGGTTAGGGTTAGTGTTAGGGTTAGGGTAAGGGTTAGGGTTAGGGTTAGGGTTAGGAGTTGGGTTAGGGTTAGGGTGAGGTTAGGGTTAGGGTTAGGGTTAGGAATAGGGATAGGGTTAGGGTTAGGGTTAGGGGTTAGGGTTAGGGTTAGAAGGGTAAGAGTAATATACGTAAAGTGATTCATTCAAAGTGATTAGGGTTAGGGGTTAGGGGTTAGGGGTTAGGGTTAGGGTTAGGGTAAGGGTTAGGGTATAGGACTGAACCGAACTTGTCCAAATATTTTGTCCAAACACATGGTAAGGCTCAGGCTCAGGCTCAGGCTCAGGCTCAGGCTCAGACTCGTGTTAGGGTATAGGACTGAACCGAACTTGTCCAAATATTTTGTCCAAACACATGGTAAGGATCAGGCTCAGGCTCAGGCTCAGGCTCAGACTCGTGTTAGGGTATAGGACTGAACCGAACTTGTCCAAATATTTTGTCCAAACACATGGTAAGGGACAGGCTCAGGCTCAGGCTTAGGCTCAGACTCGTGTTAGGGTATAGGACTGAACCGAACTTGTCCAAATATTTTGTCCAAACACATGGTAAGGATCAGGCTCAGGCTCAGGCTCAGGCTCAGACTCGTGTTAGGGTATAGGACTGAACCGAACTTGTCCAAATATTTTGTCCAAACACATGGTAAGGATCAGGATCAGGCTCAGGCTCAGGCTCAGGCTCAGACTCGTGTTAGGGTATAGGACTGAACCGAACTTGTCCAAATATTTTGTCCAAACACATGGTAAGGATCAGGCTCAGGCTCAGGCTCAGGCTCAGACTCGTGTTAGGGTATAGGACTGAACCGAACTTGTCCAAATATTTTGTCCAAACACATGGTAAGGATCAGGCTCGGGTTAGGGTTAGGGTTAGGGTTAGGGTTAGGGTTAGCGTTAGGGTTAGGGTTAGGGTTAGGGTTAGGGTTAGGTTAGGGTTAGGGTTAGGGTTAGGGTTAGGGTTAGGGTTAGAGGTTAGGGTTAGGGTTAGGGTTAGGGGTATAGGACTGAACCGAACTTGTCCAAATATTTTGTCCAAACACATGGTAAGGATCAGGCTCAGGCTCAGGCTCAGACTCGTGTTAGGGTATAGGACTGAACCGAACTTGTCCAAATATTTTGTCCAAACACATGGTAAGGATCAGGCTCAGGCTCAGGCTCAGGCTCAGACTCGTGTTAGGGTATAGGACTGAACCGAACTTGTCCAAAGGGTTAGGGTTAGGGTTAGGGTTAGGGTTAGGGTATAGGACTGAACCGAACTTGTCCAAATATTTTGTCCAAACACATGGTAAGGATCAGGCTCAGGCTCAGGCTCAGGCTCAGACTCGTGTTAGGGTATAGGACTGAACCGAACTTGTCCAAATATTTTGTCCAAACACATGGTAAGGATCAGGATCAGGCTCAGGCTCAGGCTCAGGCTCAGACTCGTGTTAGGGTATAGGACTGAACCGAACTTGTCCAAATATTTTGTCCAAACACATGGTAAGGATCAGGCTCAGGCTCAGGCTCAGGCTCAGACTCGTGTTAGGGTATAGGACTGAACCGAACTTGTCCAAATATTTTGTCCAAACACATGGTTAGGATCAGGCTCGGGTTAGGGTTAGGGTTAGGGTTAGGGTTAGGGTTAGGGTTAGCGTTAGGGTTAGGGTTAGGGTTAGGGTTAGGGTTAGGTTAGGGTTAGGGTTAGGGTTAGGGTTAGGGTTAGGGTTAGAGGTTAGGGTTAGGGTTAGGGTTAGGGGTATAGGACTGAACCGAACTTGTCCAAATATTTTGTCCAAACACATGGTAAGGATCAGGCTCAGGCTCAGGCTCAGACTCGTGTTAGGGTATAGGACTGAACCGAACTTGTCCAAATATTTTGTCCAAACACATGGTAAGGATCAGGCTCAGGCTCAGGCTCAGGCTCAGACTCGTGTTAGGGTATAGGACTGAACCGAACTTGTCCAAATATTTTGTCCAAACACATGGTAAGGATCAGGCTCAGGCTCAGGCTCAGGCTCAGACTCGTGTTAGGGTATAGGACTGAACCGAACTTGTCCAAATATTTTGTCCAAACACATGGTAAGGATCAGGCTCAGGCTCAGGCTCAGGCTCAGACTCGTGTTAAGGTATAGGACTGAACCGAACTTGTCCAAATATTTTGTCAAAACACATGGTAAGGATCAGGCTCAGGCTCAGGCTCAGGCTCAGACTCGTGTTAGGGTATAGGACTGAACCGAACTTGTCCAAATATTTTGTCCAAACACATGGTAAGGATCAGGCTCAGGCTCAGGCTCAGGCTCAGGCTCAGACTCGTGTTAGGGTAAGAGTAATATAGATTTTGATCAGATTTTTGTGTCAGTTAACACATTCACTGCCACCGACGACTGTAGTCGTTTTTATCGTTCACTGCCACCGATGAATGCAGTCGTTTTACGCGTCTATCGGTATGTCCCGGGTTATAGAATAAAAGTTTTAAGGGGTGCAAATGTATTGTATATCAGATTTTTCAGAGTAAAAAAGCCATTTCCAGTGACATATGATATGCGCATATATTTAAAATATTCAATAAAAATAATAAAATAAATATATGCTTGGCAAAGAGATATTGATTTTTTGGGAGGCGTGGCCGTAAAAGTGTTAAAGTCATACGATTAAGCAATACATTTCATGTTAAAACGCGCATATTACTTACTAAACAAACAAAATACGCTTACCAGACTCTGAAACGTCCATTAAATCGTTGTATTTTGTGACCAACAGTAAAATGGCGGAAAGAAAATGAATACGGTGTCCGGTGTCTTCTGATTGGATAGAATTTTAGCCAAGCAATCTTTTGACCAATCGAATGCATGTAGACATATACACACGACTATTGACTATTTACACAGCTGACGTTGCCACGGCAAACTAAGGAACTGTCTCGCCACCTCTTGAAGCAGTCTAATCTGTTTCTGCACAGTATGTGCTTTTAGTGTTATCTATCAGCCGAAAGACACAGCATCAGTGTCAAGAATCAAGAAGTAATGTCAAGAAGTAATATTAAGACAAGAAACGAGAAGAAACTAAAACATAAAACACCAAAAACATTGGAGAGAACAGAAGTCGGAGTCAATCTAAACTGTGGACATTAACTCCAAGAAGTGATTTGAACCTATGCTCAGCCTCAACCCAGCTTGTCTTAATCTTTGCTGTTCACCTTGCACTGATTTTGATTTAGACAGGTCTGAGGCTGAATGGAGGCTATACCCGGTTGATCCAAGGCTGACCATTGCTTTTATTAACGAAGCTCAGTTTCAGGTCGGCCTGGCTTCGTGTCCGTCCAGGTCTCTGTTGCTAAATTGAAATGCCAATACTGAGCTGTGATAATGTCTGACCAGTTTGCCACCAATAGAATCACTACAACAAGATTGTAGGGTTGCTATGTGATGTTCACCTCCGCGGGACGATGACCCCGTCAGACAGGCGGAGATCAGGTTTTGATTTATCTTTGAAGTATATTTCATGTTTGGCTCAGCCAGGATCAGATTTTGATTGGCCTCAAATATATCTAAAAAGGAAATTTCATGCTTGGCTCAGCCAGGATCAGCTTTTGATTAGCCTCATATATATCTTAAAAGGAAATTTCATGCTTGGCTCAGCCAGGATCAGTTTTGGATCAGCCTCACATATAGATTAAAAGTAAAGTTCATGGTTGGCTAAGCAAGGATCAGCTTCGGATCGTCTTCATTTAGGTTAGCTTTTATTTACTTAAAACTGAATCAGAATAATGACTAACCGGCTTCAGGAAAAAGCTTTATCGCATGTCTAAAGCATAAGTAAACTATAGAAAATGTTATACAGTGGATTATTGTGACATTCCCTGATCAGTGTTTGCATGTTACAAATAAAGCTAATCGACTATGCTTTAGACATGCGATAAAGCTTTTTCCTGAAGCTGTTAAATGGATGATCTGGAATGTTGTTATCACGACAGTGTTTTCGGTATTCCTCATACAGTTCTCGTTTATCTTTATCTACACCAATGAACCTGGCAAGGATCATAGTTTCATCATCATTCCACGATGTGATCGTCCTGCTGGTAGTCATAGGAATGTGCCTGCTTTGTACTCGCTGTATGTGTGCACTCGCAGTCTCTTCATCTGGTATAGCTTCATGCTCTATAACATTCACAGTAATGTCTTCTGAAACGTGTGCATCGCGGACAGTTTCGCAAGCCTGATCCTGCTTCCTTTTATTGCTCAACTGATGAGGAATAGAGGGATGAGCTCTAAATATATTAACTGTTTTAACACAGTCTAATTTAAATTTGCTCAAAATCTCAAGCGACTGAAGTTTCCTTTGATGTAGTGGCAGACACCGTTCTAGTCTACTTAGATTAAGATAGTCTATGTACTTGTTATTCATTAGCAGACATATACTTGTCACGAAAGTTAGCACAATGATTGTATTTTCTAGGTCAAGGTGCTGCTCGGGAAGCTTTTCGAGGCATGGTTTGATCCATTGAAAAACTTCTTTTTCATATTGGGCTGTATGACAAATTTTCCTTTTTTCTAGTTCGCTCAAGATATGCACGTGGAAACTTCCGGCACGTCTTTCCAAAATACTATCAGTATCCTCTAGGTCACTTATAACCCAGAAGCCATATGTGTACTTCCAATTAAGACCTTCACTCCTTGATGAATCAAAGCTTCTGATTGCAGGAAAATATCCCAGCTTAAGACTGTTGATACCTTCTTGCATCGCACGTTCTAATTTTGAGTTGTCGTGAATAAGTGATTGTAACATTTTAAACACTATCGGCCATTTACATTTTGGAGCATTTATAAATGTATCTATTAAGTTCTTAATATATACACCCCCAACTACCCTCTTGTTTGCATTGCCACTACTGGCTTTTAGGAGAAGCAAGAAATCTGCAAACCGTATAAACACAGAGCCCGTTCCATGTAAGTCTTTCAGCAAACATAGCATGATTCGGATTCCCAAGGCAGCTGCGCTGGCACCCAGTAGATCAGATAAACCAAATAATCGAGTAATTTGCGTCTGTATCGTTTGATTCTTTGCGTAAATGTTTAGTGGTGGAGTGGATGTTTCGTCTGAACAACAGGTGAAACAATTTTCCAGGCACAAAAATCCCATTTGATCAGTTAAACTGCGGGTAGGATTATCCAGTCCAGGACCGAGGTTGATGGCATATATTCTCGAAGAGTAAGAGAATGGGTGTCCCCATAAAAGTTTTTCACATGCTATCTCGTATTGATATGCGTTCCAAACAGCCCAACTATCCCCTGTGCCTTGTCTAGTTGAATAAATGTCCTGCAATTTTGATTGTAGATGAAGACCAACTTCCCTTAAGCAATCAATTACGCTCATGTCATAAATTTTGCTGAATGGTGCAATCATAGGACGATCTCTAAACATTTCAAAAAGCCTTGTTGTATTCACCATCTCTATGGGAGTTATACTTGTATAAACACTAGGAAGACATGCCACTAGCTCTAAACGGCAATAGCCGTTTCTAAACTGAAAGAAATTGCTTTTCAACTCTGATAGGTAATCAAGAGCTTCTTTGTACAGCTTCTGTTGACTAGGTCCTGTTAGTATGCCTTTCACTAGGATAACGGATCCCGATATTGGATGACACCTTGTCATTGGCCTGCGGTGTGGTATATCGGAGTACATCTGTATGAATCTCACACGGTCCGGAAATTGAGAGACTGAGCGGAGTAGACCACTTACATCTAATGATCTATTATCTAAATTTGATTGAAAATTGACACATTCAAAAAATGAGTAAGTAGAACTTAATTGTCCACGTTTCCCTATGACTTGATTGACTCCGTTTCGACACCAGAATAGGTCATGAAAATGTGAACTAATGCGTATTCCGGCATGAACGCATATGTCACTCACGGCCGTTGCATCCAAAATGGGTAGATCTATTCTGCTTTGGCATTTTTCACCGAATCTGAATGAAAACGTAACTGGGTAAAACGAGGAGGATTCGACAAAGTCAGTTGTGCTTTCAAGCGCATGCTGAAAAGCTTTTAGAATAGTCTTTCTGTCACCTGGGAGTATAAACATCTTTTTCAAATTAAAGATGTTGTTTTTGGCAAGCGTCTCACTTGCCTGTCCTTCAGCTATGAGGCCAAGTAACTCCTTCTGGAACTGATTTCTCAAAGCTGCTGTATATCTCATGGTGAGTCTTCGAATTTCGCTGCCATCATGAATAGCCTTATTTTTGGCCTTTGGTATTAGTCCTAGCCAAGTTTCCCATCCGCCATGATAAATCAATTGGCAACCCAGGCTATGTTTTAACATCTGTAAAGCACTAAGTGTGTATTCTTCCAATTTGATATGCTTTTTTAAAAGCGTATAGATCGGTTTTAAATCATTTTCGACCCTTGATGCGATATCAAAATGAGTGTACTCTGAGGAAAGTCCTTCGCCGACATTATTCCAAAGAATTGTTATTCCATCAATGTCATAGTCATAAATCATTTCAGAAGGATCGTTCACACATGTGCCTCTAACACTGATATAGTTCTCTCTGTGTAAAAATGAATCCAAGTCACTCGCAGACCTCCATGCATGATGGAAATTAATACTATTTTCAAATGACGTTTCTATTAGATCATCATCTTCTTCATGTTCTTGTTCTGACATTTTGTTTAGGAGTTTATAATGCTGAAACTTTGTTGCATTTAGTATAAACACAATGCTTGTGAGGAACAGAAGAAGTTTCATCCTAGTAACCTGAAACAGAGAAAAGAAGTCATTCAAATTTAATCTTGAGCTATCTATTGGATAGAAGATTGCAACGAGGAAGTATATGTCTAAAGCTGTGAGCAACCTAGGCTCAGCATGTATCATCATCAAATCGGCCTCTTCAATCTCTTATACGACTCTAATTAGGGATAGGTTCAGGGTTAGGTTACATGAAGACAGAACGTAAAGAGCCACCGATTTAAATCGGTGCTTAACTCCAGCTCACTGCTAATAATGGAAGAATCCGAATTTTATCTGCATAAAAGGCTGATCTGATGCTGATTTGAAGCGGCTCCAGGCCAATCCGAAGCTGACAGTAAGAAATTTACTGTTTAAAACTGTATAAAAGCCTGAATTGAAGCTGATCTAGGCTGAGCCGAGGCTGATCCGAAGCTGATCCAGGCTGATCCGAAACTGACTGTTAGGAAATTACGGTTTCAAGCTGCATAAAAGGCTGATTCGAAGCTGATCCAGGCAGATCTGAAGCTGATCCAAATTGCGTGTTCGGAGTGGACTGTTTTGGACTGCATAAAAGGCTGATGCGAGCCTGATTTGAGGCTGATCCAGACTGGTTTGAAGCTTATGCAGGCTAGGGTTAGGGTTATATGACAGAACCGAACTTGTGCAAAGTCATATTGTCCAAGCAAACACTAGGTTATGGTTAGGGTTAGGTTATGATAGTGGTATATAAATGAACCGAACATGTCAAAAAGTATTTTGTCCAAGTAAACACGAAGTAAGGGTTAGGATTAGGGGTTGGGTAAGGGTTAGGGTTAGGGTTAGGGTTAGGTTAGGGTAAGGTTACGATAGGGGTTATATGACTGAACCGAAGTTGTCCAAATTTATTTTGTCCAAACACGTGGTAAGGGTCAGGCTCAGTGTTATGGTTTGGGTATATAGTGTTTTACTGGTGTGGTACATTTGGTATCTGCAATCCATAGACGTTAAGTTTCGCTTCAAGTAATTTAAGGTACAGTTGGGAGATCTACTGTATCTCGGTGTACGTTGTAGGCTTGACACACACCTTGCTTGCTTGATTATGTGCAAATTCATATTACTGGCCATATGTAACACTTATGACGTCGACCGCGTATCATTCAGCGGTGGCGTGGCTGACTATGTCTGGTCATCCACGATTTTTCAGTATAGCTGTGCCTGCACTTAAGGCAACACTGTACTGGTGTCACTCAGTGTCTGCTTCTTAAGGGAGTAAACATTTGTAAATTGCGTGTATACGATCGTACAATGGACTCAATATTGGCGGTAGATGTTGATTTTCGACTTAACCCGTCTGACCCAGGTTGGTATGCGAGTGTGATCTTTGGTTACATGAAGACAGAACGTAACGAGCCACCGATCTGAATCGGTGCTGCTTAACTCCAGCTTATTGCTTATGCAAGAATCCAAATTTTATCTGCAGCAATGGCTGTTCCGAGGCTGATTTGAAGCCGCTCCAGGCCGATCCGAAGCTGACTGTTAGGTATTTATGGTTTGAACTACATAAAGGCCTAATTTGAAGCTGATCTAGGCTGATTTGAAGCTGATCCGAAACTGATTGTTAGGAATTTATTTTTTTAAAACTGCATTAAAGCCTGATTTGAAGCTGATCTAGGCTGATTTGAAGCTAAGCCGAGGCTGCTCCAGGCTGATCCGAAACTGACTGTTAGGAATTTATTGTTTCAAACCACATAAAATGCTGATTTGAGACTGACCCGGACTTATTTGAAGCTGATCCATGCTTATCCGAAGCTGACCTAGGCTGCTCTAATACTGCCTGTTAGGAAATTACTGTTTCAAGCTGCATAAAAGGCTGATTCGATCTAATCCAAGCAGATATGAAGCTGATCCACGCTGGTTTGAAGCTAATGCAGGATATGATTAGGGTTAGGAGTATATGACTGAACCGACCGTGTCAAAAGTTAATCTAGGGTTAGGATTAGGGTTAGGGTTATGGTTACGGTTAGGGTTACTGTTGGGGCTAGGCGGGTTAGGGTTGGAGTTAGGGTCTAAGGTTAGGGTTAGGGTTGGGTTAGGGTTCGGGTAGGATTAGGATAAGGGTCGGGGTATATGACTGAAGGCGCTCCAGGCCGATCCGAAGCTGACTGTTAGGTATTTATGGTTTGGAACTTCATAAAAGCCTAATTTGAAGCTGATCCAGGCTGATTTGAAGCTGGTCTAGGCTGATCCGAAACTGATTGTTAGGAATTTACTGTTTAAATCTGCATTAAAGCCTGATTTGAAGCTGATCTAGGCTGATTTGAAGCTAATCCGAGGCTGATCCGGGCTGATCCGAAACTGACTGTTAGGAATTTATTGTTTCAAACTGCATAAAATGCTTATTTTAAGCTGACCCGGACTTATTTGAAGCTGATCCAGTCTTATCCGAAGCTGACCTAGGTTGATCTAATACGGCCTGTTAGGAAATTACAGTTTCAAGCTGCATAAAAGGCTGATTTGAAGCTGATCCAGGCAGCTATGAAGCTGATCCAGGCTGGTTTGAAGCTGATGCAGGATAGGATTAGGGTAAGATGTATATGACTGAACCGACCTTGTCCAAAGTTATTTTAGGGTTAGGATTAGGTTTAGGGTTAGAGTTAGGGTAAGGGTTAGGGTTAGGGTTAGGGTTAGGATGGTTAGGGTTACAGTTAGGGCTTAGGGTTAGGGTTAGCGTTATGGTTGGGTTAGGGTTAGGGTAAGGGTAAGGGTAGAGTTATGATAAGTGTTAGAGTATAAGACTGAAGCCGCTCCAGGCCGATCCGAAGCTGACTGATAGGTATTTAAGGTTTGGAACTTCATAAAAGCATTTGAAGCTGATCTAGTATGATTTGAAGCTGATCCAGGCTGATCCGAAACTGATTGGTTGGAATTCACTGTTTAAAACTGCATTAAAGCCTGATTTGAAACTGATCTAGGCTGATTCGAAGCTAAGCCGAGGCTGATCCAGGCTGATCCGAAGCTGACTGTTAGGTATTTATGGTTTGAACTGCATAAAGGCCTAATTTGAAGCTCATCTAGGCTGATTTGAAGCTGGTCTAGGCTGATCCGAAACTGATTGTTAGGAATTTACTGTTTAAAACTGCATTAAAGCCTAATTTGAAGCTGATCTAGGCTGATTTGAAGCTAATCCGAGGCTGATCCGGGCTGATCCGAAACTGACTGTTAGGAATTTATTGTTTCAAACTGCATAAAATGCTTATTTGAAGCTGACCCGGACTTATTTGAAGCTGATCCAGTTTTATCCGAAGCTGACCTAGGTTGATCGAATACGGCCTGTTAGGAAGTTACAGATTCAAGCTGCATAAAAGGCTGATTCGAAGCTGATCCAGGCAGCTATGAAGCGGATCCAGGCTGGTTTGAAGCTGATGCAGGATAGTATTAGGTTAAGGTGTATATGACAGAACCGACCTTGTCCAAAGTTATTTTAGGGTTAGGATTAGGTTTAGGGTTAGAGTTAGGGTAAGGGTTACAGTTAGGGCTTAGGGTTAGGGTTAGCGTTATGGTTGGGTTAGGGTTAGGGTAAGGGTAGGGTTAGGATAAGGGTTAGGGTATAAGACTGAAGCCGCTCCAGGCCGATCCGAAGCTGACTGTTAGGTATTTAAGGTTTGGAACTTCATAAAAGCCTTTGAAGCTGATGTAGTATGATTTGAAGCTGATCCAGGCTGATCCAAAACTGATTGATGGGAATTTACTGTTTAAAACTGCATTGAAGCCTGATTTGAAGCTGATCTAGGCTGATTTGAAGCTGACTGTTAGGTATTTATGGTTTGGAACTTCATAAAGGCCTAATTTGAAGCTGATCTAGGCTGATTTGAAGCTAATCCGAGGCTGATCCGGGCTGATCCGAAACTGACTGTTAGTAATTTATTGTTTCAAACTGCATAAAATGCTTATTTGAAGCTGACCCGGACTTACATGAAGCTGATCCAGGCTTATCCGAACCTGACCTAGGCTGATCTAATGCGGTATGTTAGGAAATTACAGTTTCAAGCTGCATAAAAGGCGGATTCGAAGCTGATCCAGGCAGCTATGAAGCTGATCCATGCTGGTTTGAAGCTGATGTAGGCTAGGATTATGGTTAGGAGTATATGACTGAACCGACCTTGTCCAAAGTTATTTTAGGGTTAGGATTAGGGTTAGGGTTAGAGTTAGGGTTACGGTTACGGTTAGGGTTATGGTTAGGCGGGTTATGGTTGGAGATAGGGTTTAGGGTTCGGGTTTGGGTTAGTGTTGTGTTAGGTTTAGAGTTAGGGTAGTGTTAGGATTAGGATTAGGGTATATGACTGAAGCCGCTTCAGGCCGATCCGAAGCAGACGTTTAGGTATTTATGGTTCAAAACTGCATAAAAGCCTAATTTGAAGTTGATCCAGGCTGATTTGAAGATGATCCAGGCTGAATCGAAACTGATTGTTAGGAATTTACTGTTTAAAACTGCATTGAAGCCTGATTTGAAGCTGATCTAGGCTGATTTGAAGCTAATCTGAGGCTGATCCAGGCTGATCCGAAACTGACTGATAGGAATTTATTGTTTCAAACTGCATGAAATGCTGATTTAAAGCTGACTCTGACTTTTTGAAGCTGATCCAGGCTTATCCGAAGCTGCCCTAGGCTGATCTAATACTGACTGTTAGGAAATTACAGTTTCAAAACTGCATAAAAGGCTGATTCGAAGCTGATCCAGGCAGATATGAAGCTGATCCAGGCTGGTTTGAATTTGATGCAGGCTAGGATAAGGGTTAGTTTGTGGATCAGTAGGGGTGTGGTAAGGTTTTATATAGATTAGAGTGAAGATCTGTGGATGGGATAGCATCAGGGTTAGTTTAAAGTGCTGCAACAAATTTGACCCTGGAAATTGTGTCCATATTTATGGTTAGCAAAGCTATGAATTATGCTTAGATTATATGTACGAGGGTTGTCCGGAAAGTTTTAGGACTGTGCCGATATCTTAAAAAATATTTTATTCTATACAAATAAAGATATATGAGTTTATCGATATGGCCTTCCTGAATAATATATGGGAAAATTGGAATCAAATCCTACATACACTTGGAGATATTGGTCTCCAAGGCAACCGATGTGGCGCTTCTCGGAGCACTTTGAATTTTGTGTTTTCTAAAACCTGGAGACAAGAAAACGATTGCCAACAAATTGGCCATATGGCTTTTAAATACAGCAACAATTTGTATGGTATCACGCCATCATTTGTTCAATATGTTCGCAAAATTCCATGGTCTTTCGACGCTTATCAACTTTGCAAAAGCTAACAGAAGTGTATGTGTCGATCAAAATGTTGGTAAGAAACGCGACGTCGCCGCATCGGATGAAGCAGCGCGTTTTTATCATACAGTGTTCCTGTCGTAATGAGTTCACAAATCTAATCAAAATTTCTCACTGTTGTTTGAACAAAATCCAGGCTATGCAAGATCATTAATTTTTCGTTTTTTCGAAAAATTTTTGTCAAGAAATCGGTGATAAGAGGAAGGGCTACAGGCCGTTCGATGCGTGCGAAAAAGCGAAACCCCAATTAAAATCGGCGCAAAAGAGTTTGGAGGTAGCCAAATGAGAACGAGTGTGTTTTCCTGAGATATTTTGTATTGTTGTCCTCAGAATAACCAAATAAACTTGAAACTATCAAGCGTTGGTGCCCGATGACATTGAGAGCCACTTTAAAATGCATCCGATCAGCCAGGTCTTTCTTGTAAAATCATAACGGGCGCGACGTTATTGAAGTCAATGTGCTCCGAGAGTAGCAACATGCTCGTATTTAAATGATTATATCAATATGTTCCCGGTAAGCAAATATGCTGAAATTTTCAGCAATAATTCATGATATAATGTTATATTCTTGTGTAAAATTACAACTGATTCTCTTGAATAGTTATTGAGATATAGACACAGTCTCAAAACTTTCCGGACAGCCTACGTATTTTGCAATGGTCACTCACGCTTGGCAGGCACTAGTATGCATGCACATATATGATCTCAATCCCTTCTTTCATGTTTAAGACACGCTTAGTTTTGTTAAAACTAGTTCAGTTTCCAGATAAATTAAAAGCTGATCTGTTAAATATATCAGAGACAATACTTGGCCAATTTTTTTGTGTTAGTTAAAGTCATACGTTTGAGAAGAAGGTTTAGCAATACATTTCATGTTAAAACACGGCATATTTCTTACTATGCAAACAAAATACGCTTACCAGACTATGAAACGTCCATTAAATCGATGTGTTTTGTGACCAACAGTAAAATGGCGGAAAGAAAATGAACACGATGTCTTCTGATTGGATAGAATTTTAGCCAAGCAATATTTTGACCAATCGAATGCAAGTAGACATGTACACACGACTATTGACTATTTACACAACTTACGTTGCCACGACAAACAGTAGTGACCCTTTACAAAACTGGCAACGAAAACCAGACATTATTGCTGTAATTTCAAGAATTTACACCAGTGTAGTCAAAATCAAAGACTCATATTCCCAAAGGGGCCAAATAATCAAAATACTGTTAAGAAGATGATTCTTACGTACAATAAAATTAAACTACTCCAAATATTCTCACTGATCCCAAAGGACCAAAAGAATATATAATCTGCACTATGGATGATGTACGGGGAGACGTTTTAGGGCCGCCACACGACACAACACCAGCTACAGTAATAGCAAATAGAATATAATAGATAGATCCTTTGAAATCAGTAAAAACATTGAAGAAAAGGTGGGCCATATTGTACAATTTCGGATAATTAGGTACAAGTATGCAAAGAACAGGAAAAGGTGCAATCAGAAAGAGATTCCCACTCCAAAAACCAAGGTGGGAAAAAACAAAACAAAAATCAGGTACTCATACCATGAAAACATATAGTAAGCCGAATGAGCAGCTATTTCCCAATAGATGGCCACTCAGTTACTAAAACTTAACTAAAATATGAAAAGACACATAAGGCACAAACAGCACAAAAAAATTTAAACGCCACTGCATGAAACAATAAGTACCACCACAGAAGCATCGCCTTGGAACGATCAGTTATATAAAATTACTGGCGGGCTTAAACCGGTTTTACCTGGCCATAACCTAACGCTCTGCTTGACAGATCCACAGGCTCATATGTCCACAGCCTGACACCTCGACATGATGTCCTGTCGAGCTGTTAGTCTGTATATCTGTCGACCTGTCGACCTGTCGGCTGTCGATCCGAGTACATGTCAGTCTTTGGATACCTGTCAACCTGTCAGTATTTGGACATGTCGGACTGTCGACCTGTCAACCTCTCATTCTGTAGACCTTTCGAACTGTCGACCTGTCGACATGTCAACCTGTCTACCTGACAACCTGTCGACCGCACCCAGTCGACCTATGTACATGTCAGGCTGTCGAGATGTAAGCCTGTAGATCTGTTGAACTGTCGACCTGTCAACCTGTCTGCCGCACCCAGTCGATCTATGTACCTTTCAGCCTGTCGAGCTGTTAGCCTGTAGATCTGTCGAACTGCCGATCTGTCGACTTGTCAACCCGTCGACCCAAGTACCTGTCAACCTGTCAGTCTTTGGAGATTTCGAGGTGTTGACATGTCGATCTGTGGCCCTGTGACCCTGTCGACCTGCCGACCTGTCAAGCTGTGAGCCTGTCGACGTGTCGACCCGTCAACCTGTCAACCTAACAACATGCCGAGCTGTCATGGTGTCGACCTGTCAACAGTAGACTGCTAATTTTATTGTTGTGTAAGTCTCTCTACTTGTAGTATTTTCAGATTCTCATTCAATTCTGCTGTCACCTTCCAATCAGTGTTCCGATTGCTTTGTCCTCTTATAGTTTTATTTAAATATATATCTTTCATATATACTTTTATTATGTGTCTGTGTGTTATGTGAAAATGTTTTGGATTATCTTCATGTTTTTGATTGTCCAGTTCTCATCGCCTTGCTCATTCAGAGATTGATTATCAAAAACAAGGTTAGGATTACATCTATTCGTTTTATATAAGATTCTAGTTTCTAATACCCAAGTAATAATGTCTGTGTTTGGTGTAATAGTGTGTATGTGCCTTAGGTGAGATGTATGATTATTTTCTAGTAGCATATATAACTGTTTGTGATTGAATTAACAGTGATATATATCAGGCTTGGGCAATGCATTAAACTAATGCCAATGCATTAGCAATGCATTAGCTTTTTTCAACTAATGCTAATGCCAATGCTAAGTTTAATTTTGGCATTAGATCAATGCTAATTATAATGCATTACTTTTGCAAATTTTGCTAATGCATTAGCATTAGATTGGGCATTAGCTACAATACTTTTTTTTCCTATGATTAACATACTTTGTCTAAATTCATTACAAATTAGGATACTGTTTACAAACTTTTTCCAAAGGTGTGATAAATTGCCACTTTAATAATACATATTGTTAGTTGAGAAGTTGTTTGCCTTTCTACTACCTAGCAGTATTGTGTGTGTGTGTGTGTGTGTGTGTGTGTGTGTGTGTGTGTGTGTGTGTGTGTGTGTGTGTGTGTGTTACAAACAATGTCACTTAATAATCTGCAGTTACCTGTGTCCTTTTATGAAGGTGCTTTTTTGTCAGGTGAATGCATCCACTGAGGCATGCTATTGAACAGCACCATTTCACAATAACAGAATTTAAGAATATAACTGTACAGCCATAAGTTTTATAATATGGAAACTAGGTTGGCCTAGTGGTAACTAGGTTTGAAGTTGAACAGTGATGGATCAGGATTTGATACATCATTTCTTGATCTTATGCTGAGTTGATCATCTTTTCGTGAATATGTTAAATAACTTTGAAGTACCAAAATCGGCAATGTATGATAGTTAATTAAAATTTCAATGAAGGTACAGCCCATCATTGCGCTGGTTCAATTCTGTATCGTAAAGTAACCTGAAAACTAATGCTAATGCCAATGCATTACTTTGTCATTTAATGCTAATGCCAATGCATTGGTTTTATAAACTAGCTAATGCCAATGCTAATGCCAATGCTCCAAATCAGTTTTAATGCTAATGACAATGCATTACTTTGCTAACTAATGCTGCCCAAGCATGTTATATATTCATATAGAGTTCATATAGTGTCTCTCTCCCTTAGGTGTCCCTTATATTTGACTTGAGCCAATCTTTCTTTAAAGCAGCATTTATTCTTCCATTACAAATGATAACATTATGATCACTAATCTGTAAATGACGTACATGGACATTAGATATATGTTGTTGCTCGTTAGTATAAATATGATCAATCAACGTATTTGAATCAGCATTAACCCTTGTCGGCTGTGAGGCTAGCTGTGTAAGTCCAAAAGACTCAGTAAGAATTAACCATTTTCTATTAGCATCTTCATCTATTAGATCTGTATAAAATCACCTAATAATATTATTTCTTTTCTTTCCTTTAAAACAACATCTATAAATGTTTCGAAACGATCAACCCATTCTACCCTTTCGATAAGATTTTTATATAATGAACCTACAAGACTTGCCCTTTTCTGGAATAACTTCTAACCATAAACAAGATATGTCATTCGTTTCTAAATCAATACGCCGTTTTGCTATGATGTTATTTCATACACAAACAATAATTACTTACGTACTTACTTACTTTACTTACTTATGGGTTACTGTAAGAAATTCTTAAAAAGGTACAAGTAGGCAACGATCAGGAAAAGGCGCAAT
This sequence comes from Rugalucina vietnamica, assembly GCA_964017185.1. Lineage (NCBI taxonomy): Eukaryota > Metazoa > Mollusca > Bivalvia > Lucinida > Lucinidae > Rugalucina > Rugalucina vietnamica. Next base: position 81,140,374 of record OZ024872.1, on the reverse strand, counting down.
CAGAAAAAAAGATTCCTACTCCAAAAACCGAGGTGGGAAAAAACCAAACTAACAATCAGGTACTTATAGCATGAAACATATCGTAAGCCGAATGAGCAGCTATTTTCCCAATAGGTGGCCACTCAGTTACCTTAACTTAACTAAAATATGGAAACATACATAAGGCGCCAACAGCACAGAAACATTTTTAAACACCAAGACATAAAACAAAAAGAACCACCACAGAAGTATCGACTTGGAACGATCAGTAACACAAAGTTACTGGCGGGCTTAAACCGGTTTTAAGTAGATACTGCAAAATTATACAGGAAACCCTTAATGTGATGGGACAGTCTGCATGCTTAGTTTTCAACCCAATCACCCTTGATAAACATGCCTCCTTCTTAAATTGCTTGCTGCTAGACTGGGCATCAGACTCTATGATGGCCATGACTTAAAGAGGTAAAAGTAGGCAATGATCAGGAAAATGCGCAATCGGAAAGAAATTCTCACCTCAAAAAGCGAGGTGGGAAAAAGTAAATTGACAATTAGTAACTTATACTAAGAAAACATAAAGTAAGCCGAGTGAGAAGCTATTTCCTGATAGGTTGCCACTAAGTTACCCGAACTTAAATATAAATATTAAAACACGCAAACAGTATTACAAGACGAAACATAAAACAAATGGAACCACAACGGAAGTATCGCCTTTGAACGACCAGTAATATAAAATTACTTGCGGTTTGCATTGCCATAACCTCACCTTCCGCTTCCGTAGTGGTTCACAACATGAAGTTAGTTGTTCAGTGCTCGTGGAAAACCTCTAACTAGTCAATTATTCATCAGAGACAAACAAATAAATCATGTTAACCACCTCGATAAATCAAAAACGAGGACTCAACAGATTCAGTAAGCTGCCCGACGATAGAGATCCCTGGGCGCCGAATAACTTACTAACATCCGGAGCAAACGAAAAAAAAAAAAAAAAAAAAAAAAAAAAAAAAAAAAAAAAAAAACACCAGTTGAACCCCGGTGGGCCAAGCAACAGACAAAAAGCTCTACGAATTACCGAAATAAACAGCAAGTATCCCTAAATACTGAATATACTCAAAATACTGAAATAAACAAATTCTTTTAACCCAAGTCTATTGATATTCATAATTAATCATTTTAATACTTATATTAAAATTAGCCACTAAGTACTTCCCTACACTTCCTGCCTACCTATCACACTACCTCCCCACCTGTCTACCTACCTATACTACCTCACCACCTACCAACCTACCTACAATAAAAAACTAACTACCTCGCTCCGTACCGACCTACATACCTACTTCCCACCCTACACTACAATACCTCCCTCTCCCTACACTACCTACAATGTACCTACCTTCTCACACTATCTATCTCCCAATACTATCTCCCTCAATACGTTTCTAGAGTAAAGTTTGCCTTGTGTGTTTGCAGGTAAGGCAGCGTGCCTTTTTTCATACTAGGGTGATTCGGTCGGATTGGGTGTTCGTTTTTATTGCAATTACAATATATTAAAGTGTGGCGTGGTGCTGTTCATTTCACGGACTTCCTAGACGGTGGTAACTGAAGGAACGATAGATAATACGGGCATGCGTGCCCGCCTATAGGTAACGCGTACGAGACAATGATTGAAGAATTAACCTTGCTTGGAATCTGCAGAGGATGGCCAATCTCGTTAAAGTCTCGGCATGTAAACGATAATCTCACTATCTCGCGATAATATCGCAATCTCGTTTGAAATTCTAGACAAAATGTTCATCTCCTTACATCCATTATAATACAGTTTTGCTTCTTTGTGTAAAATTTACTTTTTCGTTCCCTGTTTGAGATCGATTCTTCTCAAAATTAAAATATATATATATATATATATATATATATATATATATATATATATATATATATATATATATATATATATATATATATATATATATATATATATATATATATATATATAACAGACAAATGCTGATTACGTCACTTTTTAAGCACGCGAGAATACTCTATTAACTCCGGAAAGGGGTACCACGATTTACCGAATACTGGTCCGTGCAAAACAACCCAAACCATCGCAAAGTGGAAACACCCCAAACCACATCAAAACCACGAATAGCGAAAATCGATTTCGGTAGGATAGGGAAGGGTAGTGTAGTGTAGGGTGGTGTAGGGTATGGTAGGGTAGGGTGGGGTGGGGTTAGGGTAGGGTAGCGTAGGGGTAGAAGTATGGGTAGGATACTAAGTGGTAGGAGTATTGGTAGGGTAGGGGTAGGAGTATGGGTAGGATACTAAGGGGTAGGAGTATGGGTAGGATACTAAGGGATAGGAGTGTGAGTATGATACTAAGGAGTATAGGTAGGATACTAAGGCGTATGATAAGATACTAAGGAGTATGGGTAGGATACTAAGGGGTATTGGTAGGATACTAAGGTGTATGAATATGATACTAAGATGTAGGAGTATGGGTAGGATACTATGGGGTAGGAGTATGGGTAAGATACTAAGGGGTAGGAGTATGGGTAGGATACTAAGGGGTAGGAGTATGGGTAGTATACTAAGGGGTAGGAGTATGGGTAGGATACTAAGGAGTATGGGTAGGATACTAAGTAGTATGGGTAGGATACTAAGTAGTATGGGTAGGATACTTAGGAGTATGGGTAGGATACTAAGGAGTATGGGTAGGATACTAAGGTGTATGGGAAGGATACTAAGGTGTAGGAGTATGGGTGGGATACTAAGGGGTAGGAGTATGTTTAAGATACTAAGGAGTAGGAGTATGGGTAGGATACTAATGGTAGGAGTATGGGTAGGATACTAAGAGTTAGGAGTATGGGTAGGATACTAAGGAGTATGGGTAGGATACTAAGGCGTATGAGTAGGATACTTAGGAGTATTGGTAGGATACTAAGGAGTATTGGTAGGATACAAAGGTGTATGGTAGGATACTAAGTAGTAGGAGTATGGGTAGGATACTAAGGTGTAGGAGTATGGGTAGATTACTAAGGGATAGCAGTATGGGTAGGATACTAAGGTGTAGGAGTAAGGGTAGGATACTAATGGTAGGAGTATGGGTAGGATACTAAGGGGTAGGAGTATGGGTAGGCTACTAAGGGGTAGGAGTATGGGTAGGATACTAAGGAGTAGGAGTAAGGGTAGGATACTAAGGGGTAGGAGTATTGGTAGGATACTAAGGGGCAGGAGTATGAGTAGGATACTAAGGGGTATGAGAATGGGTAGTGTAGGGGAAGGAGTATAGGTAGGGCAGGGGTAGGAGTATGAGTAGGATACTAAGGGGTACATCTGAGTATGGGTAGGATACTAAGGGGTATGGGTAGGATACTAAGGAGTACGGGTAGGATACTAAGGAGTATGGGTAGGATACTTAGGGGTAGGAGTATGGGTAGGATACTAAGGAGTATGGGTAGGATACTAAGTAGTATGGGTAGGATACTAAGGGGTGGGATTATGGGTAGGATACTAAGGGGTAGGAGTATAGGTAGGATACTTAGGGGTAGGAGTATGGGTACGATACTGAGGGATAGGAGTATGGGTAGGATACTTAGGAGTATGGGTAGGATACTATGGCGTATGATAGGATACTTAGGAGTATGGGTAGAATACTAAGGAGTATGGGTAGGATACTAAGGTGTATGACCTCAAAGGTCAGGGCGGTTCTGGTTACCTGTATTTCCAGTATTGATTATTTTTAAGCTGGAAACCAGCGGATAATGCAAAAATGGTGAATGTTAGGGTTGATTCCGTCGGATTGGGTGTTTTGAGTTTGTTTTGGGTGGTTTTGGATGTTTCCACGTACCTGCGGTACAACGATATATTTGGGGCGAAATGACTTAATTCACCAGCACGATAATCGTACTAATAGTTTTGTTTATTTCCGTTTCTTTCTTAAAACGGCGCGATTCTTATTCTTCATGTTCTTCTTGTCTATATATCGTATTTTTTTTTTGTTAAATTGAAAGTAAGAGGTGAGTAAAATAGTTTACAGCTCAAAGCCTAGTGGAACAGCGCTTGTTGCATTCGGGGAAAATATAAATCGGGAGCTTCATGCACGGCATTCGTATGAAAACTGAAGTGAAAACAAACTCGCAGTTTCATTTGGAAGAAGCATTGAAGAGTTTACTATTTCTCTCCATACATTTATCTGTGTATACCTATATACAGTGTTACATTTCATTTTAGGGTAGCCTTGCCAAATGGTTTATTGAGCATATTTTATCTGAGTTTTGCACCCTGAAAACTGAAGTGTTCTGCTTATTTTGTCTGTTTGCAGCATCTATTCAGGACCTTTGCCCCCTTATTCTCTGTGATTGTAGATATTCACCTCAGATTATTTTACATTTGAACATGGATTTTGGTTATTTAACTTTCTGTTAATTAAAGCAACCACCCGGACCATATCTAAATATTTTTGAGCATTTAAAGCATAACTCTGTTTGCATATTTTCTTTTGTGTACATAAACAAGCGCATACCGGTTACATATTTTCAACCTTGTAAGCACACCGGTTAAATATTTTCTTCAATACGCACAAACATTACCGTATACCAAGTAACAATATTTAATGTGAACACTCCACGCAGTGTGAGGTGAGTAATTCTTCGGTCAAACATGCTAGACACCAGGGAACAATATTACGATGTGCCAGTCAGAGTCATTAATTCACCAGTCCAAGATGACCATATACAAGGTAACAATATTTAATGTGAACACTAACAGCAGTCCCGGGTCAGTAATTCTTCGGTCCAAGATGACCGCATATAAGGTAGCGATATTTAATGGGAACTCTCAGCGCAGTCCGGGGTCAGTAATTCTGCGGTCCAAGATGACCGCATATAAGGTATCGATATTTAGTGTGAACTCTCACCGCAGTATGGGGTCAGTAATTCTTCGGTCCAAGATGACCGCATAATAAGGTATCAATATTTAGTGTGAACTCTCACCGCAGTGCGGGGTCAGAAATTCTTCGGTCCAAGATGACCGCATATAAGGTAGCGATATTTAATGGGAACTCTCACCGCAGTATGGGGTCAGTAATTCTTCGGTCCAAGATGACCGCATATAAGGTATCAATATTTAGTGTGAACTCTCACCGCAGTCCGGGGTCAGTAATTCTTCGGTCCAAGATGACCGCATATAAGGTAGCGATATTTAATGGGAACTCTCACCGCAGTCCGGGGTCAGTAATTCTGCGGTCCAAGATGACCGCATATAAGGTATCGCTATTTAGTGTGAACTCTCACCGCAGTATGGGGTCAGTAATTCTTCGGTCCAAGATGACCGCATAATAAGGTATCAATATTTAGTGTGAACTCTCACCGCAGTGCGGGGTCAGTAATTCTTCGGTCCAAGATGACCGCATAATAAGGTATCAATATTTAGTGTGAACTCTCACCGCAGTCCAGGGTCAGTAATTCTTCTGTCTAGGATGACCGCATATAAGGTATCGATATTTAATGTGAACTCTCACGGCAGTCCCGGGTCAGTATTTATTTGGTCCAAGATGACCGCATATAAAGTATCAATATAAAGTGTGATTTAAAGTAAATTTCATGCTCTGCTCAGCCAAGACCAGCTTTTGATTAGCCTCATATATATATTTAGAATGTAAATTTCATACTTTACTCAGCCAGGATCAGTTTTGGATCAGCCTCACATTTAGATTAAAAGTAAAGTTCATGGTTTGCTCAGCCATTATCAGCTTCGGATCAGGTTTTGATTTATCTTTGAAGTATATTTCATGTTTGGCTCAGCCAGGATCAGATTTTGATTGGCCTCAAATATATCTAAAAAGGAAATTTCATGCTTGGCTCAGCCAGGATCAGCTTTTGATTAGCCTCATATATATCTTAAAAGGAAATTTCATGCTTGGCTCAGCCAGGATCAGTTTTGGATCAGCCTCACATATAGATTAAAAGTAAAGTTCATGGTTGGCTAAGCAAGGATCAGCTTCGGATCAGCCTCACATATAGATTTAAAGTAAATTTCATGCTTGGCTCAGCCAGGATCAGCTTTTGATTAGCCTCAAATATATCTTAAAAGTAAATTTCATTCTTTACTCAGCGAGGATCAGTTTCGGATCAGCCTCACATTTAGATGAAAAGTGAAGTTCATGGTTGGCTCAGCCAGGATCAGCTTCGGATCAGCTTTATATATATCTTAAAAGTAAATTTCACGCTTGGCTCTGCCATGATCAGATTTTGATAAGCCTCATGTATATCTTAAAAGTAAATTTCATGCTTTTCTGAGCCAGGATCAGATTTGGATCAGCCTCTCATATAGATAAAAAGAAAAGTTCATGGTTGACTAAGTCACGATAAGCTTCGGATCAGCCTCACATATAGATTCAAAGTAAATTTCATGCTTGGTTCAGCCAGGATCAGCTTTTGATAAGCCTCATATTTATCTTAAAAGTAAATTTCATGCTTGACTGAGCCAGGATCAGTTTTTGACCCCAGCCTCTTATATAGATGAAAAGTAAAGTTCATGGTTGGCTCAGCTATGATCAGCTTGGATCAGCGTAATATATATCGTAAAAGTAAATTTATACTTGGCTCAGCCAGGTTCAGCTTTTGATTAGCCCCATGTATATCTTAAAAGTAAATTTCATACTTGACACAGCCAGGATCAGTTTTGTATCAACATCAAATATAGATATAAAGTAAAGATCATGGTTGGCGCGGCCAGGATCACCTTCGGATCAGCCTCAAATATTTCTTAATAGTATAGTTCGTGCTTAAATCAGCAAGAATCAGATTTGGATCAGCCTCATATATGTATAAAAAGTAAATGTCTTGCTTAAATCAACCAGGATCAGCTTCGGATCAGCCTCATATATGTGTTAGCAGTAAATTTGGTGCTTAAATCAGTCAGGATCAGCTTTGAATCAGCCTCATATATGCCTTAAAAGTTAATTTTTTTGCTGAAATCCGACAGGATCAGCTTCGGATCAGCCTCATATATGTTTTTGAAGTAATTCTCATGCTTGAATCAGCCAAGATCAACTTCGGATAAGCCTCATATATGTCTTTGAAGTAAATTTTATGTTTGAATCGGCCAAGATCAGTTTTGGATCAGCCTCATATATGTCTTAAAACGAAATTTTATGCTTAACTCAGCCAGGATCAGCTTCGGATCAGCCTCATATATGTCTTGAAATTAAATTTCACGCTTATATCAACCAGAATCAGCTTCGGATCAGCCTCATATATGTCTTAACAGTGATTTTTGTGCTTAAATCAGCCAGGATCAGCTTTGGATCAGCCTTATATATGTCTTAACTTTAAATTTCTTGCTCAAATCAGACAGGATCAGCTTTGGATCAGCCTCATATATGTCTTAAAAGTAAATTTCGTGCTTAAATCAAACTGGACCAGCTTTGGATCAGCCTTATATATGCCTTAAAAGTAAATTTTGCGCTTAAATCAGCCAGGATCAGTTTTGGATCAGCCTCACATATGCCTTAAAAATTAATTTTCTTGCTGAAATCAGCCAGGATCAGCTTCGGATCAGCCTCATTTATGTTTTTGAAGTCATTCACATGCTTGAATCAGCCAGGATCAACTTCGGATAAGCCTCATATATGTCTTTGAAGGAAATTGTATGTTTGAATCAGCCAAGATCAGTTTTGAATCAGCCTCATATATGTCTTAAAACGAAATTTTATGCTTTAATACGCCAGGATCAGCTTTTGATCAGCCTTATATATGTCTTAGAAGTATATTTTATGTTTAACTCAGTAAGGATCAGCTTTGTATCAGCCTCATATATGTATTTAAAGTAAATTTCATGCTTAAATCAGCCAGGATCAGCTTCGGATCAGCCTCATATATGTCATGACAGTACATTTCGTGCTTAAATCAGCCAGGATCAGCTATGGATCAGCCTCATATATGTCTTGAAAGTAAATTTGGTGCTTAAATCAGCCAGGATCAGCTTTTGATCAGCCTTATATATGTCTTAGAAGTCAATTTCATGCTTAAATCAGCCAGAATCAGCTTTGTATCAGCCTCATATATGTATTTAAAGTAAATTTCATGCTTAAATCAGCCAGGATCAGCTTTGGATCAGCCTCATATATGTCTTTACAGTACATTTCGTGCTTAAATCAGCCAGGATCAGCTTTGGGTCAGACTCATATATGTCTTAAAAGTCAATTTCTTGCTTAAATCAGCCAGGATCCGCTTCGATTCAGCCTCATATATGTCTTAACAGTAACTTTCGTGCTTAAATCAGCCAGGATCAGCTTCGGATCAGCCTCATATACGTCTTAACTTTAAATTTCCTGCTAAAATCAGCCAGGATCAGCTTTGGATCGTCCTCATATATGTATAATAAGTAAATGTTGTGCTTAAATCAATCAGGATCAGCTTCGGATCAGCCTCATATATGTGTTAGCAGTAAATTTGGTACGTAAATCAGTCCGGATCAGCTTTGGATCAGACTCATATATGTCTTAAAAGTAAATTTCGTGCTGAAATCAGTCCGCGTCAGCTTTGGATCAGCAACATATATGTCTTAAAAGTAAATACCGTGCTTAAATCAGCTTCGGATCAGTCTCATGTATGTCATAACAGTAAATTTTGTGCTAAAATCAGCCAGGATCAGCTTTGGATTAGCCTCATGTATGTCTTAAAGCTAAATTTCATGATTAAATCAGCCAGGATCACCTCCATATCAGCCTCAAATATGTCTTATTAGTAAAGTTCGTGCTTAAATCAGCAAGAATCAGCTTTGGATCAGCCTCATATATGTTTTAAATGTAAATTTCTTGCTTAAATCAGTCCGGATCAGCTTTGGATCAGACTCATATATGTCTTAAAAGTAAAGGTCTTGCTTAAATCAGCTTCGGATCAGTCTCATATAATGTCATTACAGTAAATTTTCTGCTTAAATCAGCTAGGATCAGCTTAAAATTAGCCTCATATATGTCTTTATGGTAAATTTCATGATTAAATCAGCCAGGATCAGCTTCGAATTAGCCTCAAATATGTCTTAATAGTAAAGTTCGTGCTTAAATCAGCTTTGGATCAGCCTAATATAATGTCATAACAGTAAATTTTCTGCTTAAATCAGCCAGGATCAGCTTAAGATTAGCCTCATATATGTCTTTAAGGTAAATTTCATGATTAAATCAGCCAGGATTAGCTTCGGATCAGCCTCAAATATGTCTTAATAGTAAAGTTCGTGCTTAAATCAGCTTTGGATCAATCAGCCTAATGTATGTCTTAAAAGTAAATTTCGTGCTTAATTCAGCCAGGATGATATTTGGATCAGCCTCATTAATGTCTTAAATGTAAATTTATTGCTTTAATCAGCCAGGATCAGCTTTGGATCAGCCTCATATATGTCTTAAACGTAAATTTCACGCTTAAATCAGCCAATATCAGCTTTGGATCAGCCTCATATATGTCTTAAAACTAAATTTTATGCTTAACTCAGCCAGGATCAGCTTCGGATCAGCCTCATATATGTCTAGAAATTCAATTTCACGCTTATATCAACCAGAATCAGCTTCGGATCAGCCTCATATATGTCTTAACAGTGATTTTCGTGCTTAAATCAGCCAGGATCAGCTTCGGAGCAGCCGCTCACTCGGCTTACTAAACGTTTTCAAAGTTCTAGCGTTTCAATTTGTTTTTTTCCCACCTCTGGTTTTTGGGGTGGGACTTGCTTTCAGATTGCGCCTTTTCCTGATCGTTGCCTATTTTTACCTTCTTATATATGTGTTAACTTTAAATTTCTTGCTTAAATCAGCCAGGATCAGCTTTGGATCAGCCCCATATATGTCTAAAAAGAAAATTGTATGCTTAAATCAGCCAGGATCAGCTATGGATCAGCCTCATATATGTCTTAAAAGTAAATTCCGTGCTTAAATCAAACAGGATCAGCTTTGGATCAGCCTCATATATGCCTCAAAAGTAAATTTTGTGCTTAAATCAGTCAGGATAAGTTTTGGATCAGCCTCATATACGTCTTAAACGTAAATTTCATTCTTAAATCAGCCAATATCAGCTTTCGATCAGCCTCATATATATCTTAAAACTAAATTTCATGCTTAACTCAGCCACGATCAGCTTTGGATCAGCCTCATATATGTCTTGAAATGAAATTTCATGCTTAAAGCAACCAGAATCAGCTTCGGATCAGCCTCATATATGTCTTAACTTTAAATTTCGTACTTAAATCAGCCAGGATCAGCTTTGGATCTGCCTCATATACGTCTTAACAGTATTTTTCGTGCCTAAATCAGCCAGGATCACCTTCGGATCAGCCTCAAATATTTCTTAATAGTAAAGTTCGTGCTTAAATCAGCAAGAATCAGTTTTGGATCAGCCTCATATATTGATTAAATGTAAACTTCATGGTTGGCTCAGCCAGGATCAGCTTCAGATCAGCCTCACATACAGATTTAAAATAAATTTTATGCTTGGCTTAGTCAGGATCAGATTTTGATTAGCTTCATATGTATCTTAAAAGTAAATTTCATACTTGGTTCAGCCTGGATCAGGCTTTTGATTAGCTTCATGTATATCATAAAAGTAAATTCCACGCTTGACTCAGCCGGGATCTGTTTGGGATCAGCTTCACATAAAGATGAAAAGTAAAGTTTATGGTTGGCTCAGCCAGTGTCTGCTTTTGATTAGCCTCATGTATATCTTAAAAGTAAATTCCATGCTTGACTCAGCCGGGATCAGTTTTGGATCAGCTTCACATATAGATGAAAAGTAAAGTTCATGGTTGGCTCAGTCAGGATCAGCTTCGGATAATCTTTATATATATCTTTAAAGTAAATTTCATGCTTGGCTAAGCCAGGATCAGCTTTTGGTTAGCCTCATGTATATCGTTAAAGTAAATTCCATGCTTGACTCAACCGATATCAGTTTTGGATCAGCCGCACATACAGATTTATAGTAAATGACATGCTTGGCTCAGCCAGGATCAGCTTTTGATTAGCCTCATATATATCTAAGAAGTAAATTTCATGCTTCACTCAGCCAGGATCAGTTTTGGATCAGCCTCACATTTAGATTAAATGTAAAGTTCATGGTAGGCTCAGCCAGGATCAGCTTCAGATCAACCTCACATATAGATTTGAAATAAATTTTATGCTTGGCTCAGCCAGGATCAGATTTTGATTAGCCTCGTATGTATCTTAAATGTAAATTTCATTCTTGGTTCAGCGGGGATCAGCTTTTGATTAGCCCCCATATATATCTTCAAAGTAAATTTCTTGCTCAGCCGGGATCATATTTGGATCACGCTCACACATAGATTAAAAGTAAACCAGTATCAGATTCGGATTTTAGCTTTTGATTCATCTTTAAAGTAAATTTCAAGCTTGGCTCAGCCAGGGACAGCTTTTGATAAGCCTCATGTATATCTTAAAAGCAATTTTCATGCTTGGCTCAGCCGGGATCAGTTTTGGATCAGCTTCACATTTAGATGAAAAGTGAAGTTCATGGTTGGCTCAGCCTGGATCAGCTTCGGATCATCTTTGTATTTATCTAAAAAGTAAATTTCAGGCTTGGCTCAGCCAGGATCAGCTTTTGATTAGCCTCATGTATATCTCAAAAGCAAATTTCATGCTTGACTCAGCCAAGCTCAGGTTTGTGTCAGCCGCACATATGGATTTAAAGGAAATTTCATGCTTGGCTCAGCCAGGATCAGATTTTGATTAGCTTCATATATATCGTAAAAGTTGATTTCATGCTTGACTCAGCCAGGTTCAGTTTTGGATCAGCCTCTCATACAGATTAAAAGTAAATGTCACGCTTGTCTCAGCCAGGATCAGCTTCGATTAGCCTCATATATATCTTTAAAGTAAATTTCACTCAGCCAAGATCAGTTTTGAATCAGCCACACATATAGATTTAAAGTAAATTTCATGCTTTGCTCAGCGAGGATCAGCTTTTGATAAGCCTCATGTGTATCTTAAAAATTAATTTCATGTTTTACTCACCCTGGATCATTTCTGGATCAGCCTCAAACATAGATTAAATGTAAAGTTCATGGCTGGCTCAGCCAGGATCAGCTTCAGAAAAGCCTCACATATAGATTTAAAGTAAATTGCATGCTTGGCTCAGCCAGGATCAGATTTTTATTTGCCTCAAATATATCGTTTAAGTAAATTTCATACTTGGCTCAGCCAGGATCGGTTTTGGATCAGCCTCACGTTTAGATTAAAAGTAAAGTTCATAGCTGGCTCAGCCAGTTTCAGCTTCGGATTAGCTGTTGATTTATCTTAAAAGCAAATTTCAAGCTTGGCTCAGCCAGGATCAGTTTTGGATCAGCCTCACATATAGACGAAAAGTAAAGTTCATGGTTGGCTCAGCCAGGTTCAGCTTCGTTTCATCTTTATATATATCTCTCAAAAGTAAATTTCATGCTTGGCTCGTCCAGGATCAGCTTTTGCTTATCCTCATATACATCTTAAAGCTAAATTTCATGCTTGACTCAGCCAGGATCAGTTTTGGATCAGCCTCACATATAGATGAAAAGTAAAGTTCATGGTTGGCTCAGCCAGGTTCAGCTTCGGTTGATCTTTATATATATATATATATCTCAAAAGTAAATTTCATGCTTGGCTCGGCCAGGATGAGCTTTTGATAAGCCTCATGTATATCTAAAAGTAAATTTCATGCCTGACTCAGCAAGGATCAGTTTTGGATCAGCCGCACATATAGATTTAAAGTAAATGTCATGCTTGGTTCAGCCAGGACCAGCTTTTGTTTAGCCTCAAATATATCTTAAAGTAAACTTCATACTTCACTCAGCCAGCATCAGTTTTTGGATCAGCCTCACATATAGATCAAAAGTAAAGTTCATTGTTGACTCAGCCAGGATCAGCTTCAGATCAGTCTCGCATATAGATTTAAAGCAAACGCCATGCATTGCTCAGCCAGGATCAGCTTTTGATTAACCTCATATACATCTTCAAAGCAAATTTCATGCTTGACTCAGCCAAGGTCAGTTTTGGATTAGTCTCACATTTAGATTAAAGGTACAGTTCATGGCTAGTTCAGTCAGTATCAGCTTCGGATTAGCTTTTGATTTATCTTTAAAGTAAATTTCATGATTGGCTCAGCCAGGATCAGCCCTTTGATTAGCCTCATATATGTCTTCAAGCAAAATTTCATGCCTGACTCAGCCAGGATCAGTGTTGGATCATCTTAATATATATCTTAATAGTAAATTTCATGCTTGGCTCAGCCAGGATCAGCTTTTGATTAGCCGCCTGTATAACTTAAAAGTAAATTTCATGTTTGACTCAGCCTGGATCAGTTTTGGGTCTGTCTCACATATATATTTAAAGTAAATTTCATAGTTCGCTCAGCCAGGATCAGCAACGGATCATCTTAATATCTATCTTAATAGTAAATTTCAAGCTTGGCTCAGCCAGGATCTGCTTTTGATTAGCCGCCTGTATAACATAAAAGTAAATTTAATAGGCCAGAATAAACTCGAATCAGCTCGGAATTAACATTATACACATTCTAAAAAGCTAACTTAAGTCTTGGCTGAGACTGGAACAGCTTCGGATCAGCCTTATAAGTATGTATCTTTTAACAATTGTCACGCTTGGCTGAGAATGGAATTAGCTTCGGGTCAGGATCAGCTTCTAATAAGCCTCATTTATCCTTTAAAAACAATTTTCTGATCTGCATCATGTATATCTGTAAAGTAAATTTCATGCTTGACTCAGCCAGGATCAGTTTGGGATTAGCCTCACATATAGATTGAAAGTAAAGTTCATGGTTGGCTGAGCCAGGATCAGCTTCGGATCAGCCTCGCATATAGATTTAAGGTAAATTTCATGCTTTGTTCAGCCAGGATCAGCTTCGGATCAGCCTCATATATATTTCAAAACTAAATTTCTTGCTTGACTCAGCCAATTTCAGCTTAGGATCAGCCTCACATATATCTTTAAATTAAATTTCATGCTCGGATCAACCAGGATTAGTTTTGGATCACATTATCTTATAAGCATATTACATGATTTTCTCATCCAGGATCAGCTAAGGATTAACTTCATACATATTCTAAAGGTAAATTCCATTCTCGACTCAGCCAGGATCAGCTTTGGAACAGCCTCATATATATCTTAAAAATAAATGTCATGCTTGAATCAGCCCGGATCAGCCACATATAGATTTTAAATCAGCTTTGGATCAGCCTTAAATATATCATTAAAGCGATATTCACGCTTGGCTCAGTATTGATTAGCTTCGAATCAGCCTCACATAAATGTTTTAAGTAATTTTTATGCTTTTATCTGCCAGGATCCGCTTCGGATCAGCCTCATGTACATATTAAAAGTGAGTTTCATGCTTGATTCAGCCTGGATCAGCTTTATATATATCTAAAAAGAACATGTACTGCTTCATGTTCTAAATATATTTCAAAAGCGTACGTCAAGCTTGGCTCAGCCTGGAACAGCTTTTAATAAGCCTTAAATATATCTTTAAATTCATTTTCACGCTTGGCCCATCCTAAGTAAGTTATCTTCAGATCAGCCTCATATATATCTTAAATGTAAATTTCATGCTTGGTTCACCCAGGATCAGCTTCGGATTGTGAATTTTAATTTTATGCTTGACTCAGACAGGATCAGCTTTGGATTAGTCTCACATACGCATTAAGAGTAATTATTTGCTTGACTCAGCCGGGATCAACTTAGGATCAGCCTCATATAAATCCAAAAAGTTAATTTATGCTTCACTGAGCCAGAATCAGCTTTGGATCAGCCTCAAATATATCGTAAAATGTAATTTTTATGCTTGAATCAGCAACGGCCAGCTTTGGATCAGCCGTGTATATTTCGTTAAAGTAAATATCATTCTTAAATCAGCCAGGATCAGCTTTGGATCAGCATCCTATATATCTTTAAGGTAAATTTCATGCTTGAATCAGCCAGGATCAGCTTCGAATCAACCACTTATACATTTACAGTCCAGTTAAAGAAAAAAACACATATTTCCTTTTCCTCCGCAACCATGGCAAACGCGAAATTTTTATTTCGCGGAGAAACACCGCGAAATAAGCCAGGTAGACAAAATCGTCTGCGCGAAATTCCTCGGTATTTCTCGGTGAAATCTCTCGGTGTTTCTCCGAGAAAAGTAAATACCTTGATTTATCGATCAAAGTCGCTTTCTCGGAGTTTCTTGGAGAAATTTAAAAGAAAAATAAAATGAATTTAAAAGAAAAATATGTAGACGTACATTCATGATAGTTTTTATATAAACATAAATAAATTATTGTGTTATTTATGGTTATTAAAGAAATTGCGGATGTTTCGTATATTTTTCGATGGCTTATAATTCACAGTAAATACTTTGTTTATACCAATATCTATAATATATGGCCTTTGTCACATGTGTTGCTTTTCACACCATGTATAATTGCCCGATCTTTGAAGGGAAAAATGTATGTAAAACTCATTTAATAATTAAGGGCATCATTAGGGATTCGCACCTTGAGCATTGTCCTTTCCTACCTCTCTTCTAGTGAACAAGTAGATAATCAGTTTTATTATAAATAAATGCACGAATAGGCTTTATTACATTTGATCAAAGGTATTTAATTCTGTACAATAGCACTAATTGTTCGTAGGCGGTTTGCCTTGATTATGTCAGGATAATCAAAATCATTAACATGACAGGCATATACCGACCGTAGATTGAAATCGCAACCTCTTATTTGCGAAGCGAACGCACTATCTACAAGACCACCGCGGCATGTTAACGCAAACGTAATCAAATAATGAGATTATGGTTTGAAATATAATTCGCAAATAGTATAGCCACCCGTACACTGGTACGTAATATATCGAAACAGTAGTAGGAAAGAATTTGCTGTGAAAGTTACTCTCCATGAACAACCACAAGGCCGTTTAAATCATGAACTTATGCGATCGCCTAAATTGATGCCATCTCAACCTCACCCATGCATGGTGCTAAAAATAGAAAATAGTCAAGAAAATCTAAAGAAAATGCTGTAGACTGATGTGGCCTAGTGGTAGAGTGGTGTGATAGAATAACCAGGACGCGTGGATTGGCATACGCATGTACATGTACTTGTTTCGCATTCTCTTATGAACATGATGTTCTTCCCAACTGACGGCTTTGTACATCACGTAAACATGCATGTACATGTCTATACATTTTGTTTTGACGAAATGTAGATGTACTTAACCTATATACTCATGTATCTGCAGTTCATAGCGTGTCAGTTGCTGTTTCGGTAGTTTTTGTGCTAGCACGAATGTTATGCAGCATGGGGAGATTCATATTCTTCACTTTCAGGGTAGTTGCTATTATATCGGCTCTATATCAGTATTGCATGCAGCCCGATTCGAATGTCTGTACATCTCAAACTTGGAAAGGGAGAGCGGTGGTGCAGTGATATAGCATCGGGGTCCTAGTTTCTATCCCTACAAGCGGCATCAGCAAGACACATCAACTCCCTACAGTACTGGTTAAACCTAGGAAGCGTTGGCCCCGTCCCGACATGACTGAAAAAAATGTTGATTTGGACGTTAAGCTTCAATACAAAGAAAAAAAAATGGTAAGAAGTAAATGTAACTGTGAACTGGGACGTTAAACCTCAATGCAAATAAACAATCGACGGCTGTGTGCCATAGTGAAATATGATTTTACCGTGATAACCAGATGTCAGTGTGTACCCAAGGCGGGCAGATACTTTTCAAACTTGCACTTACATTCGGACGTATAACTCCCGGACGATTGGAGTAGATTTCCGTCACAGGTTTACGGTTATAAATATGAGTGAAATGAATGTACAGTTTTGACCAATAGGAACAGGCGTGACATTCATATTCATAGCGGTAAATATGTGACGAATGTCTACTACGGTCGTCCGAGAACTCAATCCCCCTGCCAATCGAAACATGAAAAATATTGAAAAATAATACAAACCAATTTGGTAAATGTCATTGTGTACATGTATGTTTATGGATAGTTGAGGGGGGAAAGCAGTGTTTATTCAGATAGGGAAGCGAGCAGACAAATGAAGAGCGCTGCAGGTTGATCATTTATGCAATCAATTTCTGCAAAAATAAACAAGGTTACAAGGCAATGCGATTTTCATTTTATTGTACATACATGTTTCCATAGCTTGACACTACAACAAGATCAAGAAAACATACTTATTTCAATATGAATTTAAGATTGCGCAAAATGGTACCGGTCATTTTGCTCGTACATGTTTATGGCATGTCAAATGCGATGCAAGTCATGCTTGACCAGCCGTGAAGGAAACCAATAAAGAAGATAATGGAATGCTTGCTCAGTCATTAATGCGTCTCATTGTTAGATTGTTAGACTTAAAAAGTGTGAAAATTCTATTTGAAAGATGTGTCAAATATAATAACTCTTACTGATCATTAAAATATTTAAAACTTCATATGTAAACGGATTATGAAAAATAAGGTTAAATCGATATTCATAATCGTGCCCAATATTTCTCCGAGAAACTCCTAGAACAGGTATTATTGGACTTACCTGGTTTTCACCGGTAAATATCTGCGGTCGCGATGAAATTTCTAGGAGTTTCTCCGAGAAATCGAAATGAATGAAACGCGAAATAATTTAATGAAAGAGAAATTTCTCGTTCTTTCTCCGAGAAAAAAAAGGCTTAGTGTCCTCGGAGGAAAAGGAAATATGTTTCAGCTTCGCATCAGCCTCCTATACATCTTCAAAGTAAATTTAATTCTTGATTCATCCTGGATAAGCTTCGGATCAGATTTATACATGTCTTAAAAGTAAATTTCATGTTTGACTCAGAAAGGATCAGCTTTGGATTAGCCTCAAGTACATCTTAAAATTAATGTTGTGCTTGAATCGGTCAGGATCAGCTTAGGATCAGCCTCACATATATCCTAAAAATGCTTTTTATGCTTTGCTCAGCTAGGATCAGCTTCCGATCAGCCTTATATAAATCTTAAAAGTAGGTTTTGTTCTTGACTGGACAGGATCAGCTTTGGACCAGCCTCATATATATCTTAAAAGTAAATCTTATACTTGACTTTGCCAGGATGAGCTTTGGATCAGCCTCACATGTATCGTAAAAGTAAAGTTCATAGATGAATCAGCCAAGATCAGCTTGGAATCAAAACTCAATCTTCTCTTAATTGTAAATACCATGTTTTAATCGGCCAGGATTACCTTTGGTTCAGCCTCTTATATATCGTAAAAGTAAATTTGATACTTGAATCAGCCAGGATCAGCTCGAAATCAAGCTCATATACATTTGAAAAGCTGACTTCAACCTTGGCACAGCCTTAAACAGCTTTGGATTAGCATTATACGAGGTCTGTCCCGGGAAATCATAAAGATGTCTGATATTTCGTGAACGGTCCGTTCTAACTTGAAGATATATTCATGCTTTTAAATTACATTTGTACTGAGCAATCTGTGAAAATATTAGTTCAATCGCTTACAAATTGCAAAAGTTATGGAGATTTATATGATGGTGTATCGGGGTTTACGGAGCACGTTGAAAATCATTTTGCTACGTTTTTGTGGAGGGGTGGTTGAATAATTTGTGTGCAGTATCTATATTAAAGCCGTAATGGTGATGAATATTGTCATCTAATCATTGATTAAGTCTTCTTAGTTAAAATTACAGTCAATAATTTGAGTTATAAATGATAAGTACAAAAAAATAGCATGATCAATTTCATTTGATATGAGGGAACCCTAATTTTATTTAAGACTGAAATAAAACAAAAAGATGTCGCTTGTTTAAAATGACAACAAGAAACGAGCATTTAGAATATTTAAAGAAAAATGCATACATAATCTTCACAGGATTATTAATGACACAATAGAAGGTTGATTTTATAAATTAATTTTGTTAAATATACTTATCTGGAAAGAAAAGTTTGGGAAAGGTCTTATTTTGCGCCGCAAAACTTACATTACTTTACTATTTTCCAGTAAAATAATTGCAGTAGGTTTAAGAAAATTTCTATAAAATCAACGCTGATGGTGGAAATTATTTCAAACTTTCAAAAACTTATCTTACATAATTATTCGTGCAACTGATAGTTAGAATTGTGTAATATCCCCTCAGCTCAAAATTACATGAACTTTTGAATTTGATCTTGATGAATTTCAAAACAGTGTTTTGACATGCGCCGTAGACACCTACCCCTCTTGGAATAAATGTTTATGAATCTGTTGTGTAAGGGGTGTATTCATCCATATTTGTACGAAATGTTTATTAGATGTATGCAAACAGATCATATAAATTTCATGAAATTCTGCAGACACTTTACTGTTTTATCACAAATGTCTACGTATTTCTGGGACAGACCCCGTAGATATATATCTTTTAGTAATTTTCTCGCTTGGCTGAGAATGGATGAGCTTCGGCTAAGCATCATTTATATTTTAAATGTAAATTTTATGTTTTATGCTTGACTCAGCGAGGATGACCTTGGAATCAGCCTCATACATAGATTAAAATAAATCACATGCTTGGCTCAGCCAGGATTAGCTTCGGATAGGCTTCGTACACATCTTAAAAGTAATTTTCACGCTTGACTCACACGTGGTCAGCTTTAAAATTAGCCTGGCATACAACTTTGGTGTAAACATTTGCTTGACTCAGCGAGGATCAGCCTTAAATCAGCCCAATATATATCGTCAAAGTAAATTTAATACTTGAATCGGCCAGAATAAGCTCGAATCAGCTCCGAATCAACCTCATAAACATGTCAAAAGCTTACCAGTCTCGGCTCAGCTTTGAACAGCTTTGGGTCAGCCTTATAGACATATATCTACATATCGTTTAGCAATGCCCACGCTTGGCTCAGAATGGAATTAGCTTCGGTTGAGCATCATATACATTTTAAGCGTAAAATTCATACTTGCCCAGCCAGGATCAGCTTGCCTACTTGTACCTTTTTCTAGAAATTGTTTTCTTTTTATTTTAAGATGGCTGAGATGGACGACGAGATGGATGTCGACGATGAAGTTATAGACTTAGTAAAGACAATGACTGGGCAGTGTGAAAAATTTGTTGTTGATCATTTGGACATGATGGAAAAGAAGATTGAAACTACTGTTTGTGAGAGGTGCGACGGAAAGGTAAAAGCAGTAAGGGACAGCTTGGGCGAATCATTACGTGAAAAAGAGACTGTGATTGAACAAAACAGGCAAGAGATAGAAAGATTAAAGGCAATGGTTGAACTTCTTACACAGCGGGAAGTTTGTAAGTGTAAGGAGCTGTTCGAAAAAATAATGAGTGTCGGACAACTTGTTCTTGCGAATGAGCAATTATTAATCCTTGATTCGAACAGCGCCATTCCGGTACAACCTGCAGTTGGGGCGGATGATGCCCCTTTAGATGAACAAGTTGAACAGGAAGAACAGGGTCAGCAGGTTGCTCAAGAAGCCAGAGATGCAGAGCAGGCAGCTGATGCACAGGGTCAGCAGGTTGCTCAAGAAGTCAGAGAGGCAGAGCAGGCAGCTGATGCGATTCGAATAGTTGACGATGACGAGGCTACAGGTGGAATAGCGGATACATGCTACTTAACCATTGACGAGGTGCCGAACGACCTTAGGGGTCGCATTGAAGGCTATCACAGTAGACGATCCGTGTACGCGATAAACGAAAAGTTAACAGATTTACAGAGAGCGTTTCTCAAGTACTTTCTGGATACTCAGCTAAATGAAAAATCAACGGCCGCGGAAAAAACAAATGCCTGCATTGAGCAGGGCATCAAGTATAGAATTTGGTCGCCAAATTTTAGGCCAAGTGGTGTGACAGATTTCCACAGCTATCTAAAACAGAGAATCAAAAACTATACAACGAGGCAAAAGATTTCAAGCTTGAAGTCCGAAGCGGAAACGCAACAAATGAGGCTGGAGGACCTTTTAGCCAACAAAAGAAGAAAGAGCGACCATGTGTAAATTCAAGTCAGCAAGTGTTTCGATGTTGTTGGTTTTTCTTTGTTATCAAATATGTCCTTGATTCATTTAGATAAGATGTTGTTGTTGTTTTCTGTTTTCTGATAATGGCACCGAGGTCAGAGGAAAAGTCTACAAGGCAACAGGCGAGGCTGGCGGACCATTTCACGGAAAAGCAGATGTGTATACGAAATTTTATTTCCATTGATTTATTCCTTTTTAATAACAGCGAGCAATTAATGCATTAAGCCAAATACTGACAAAATATTTGTTTAAGAAAATAGAAAAAAAGTTGCCTCAAAATAACGATTTCACACAAGGACTCAAATTTCGCACTAAATGTCAAGTTGTATAATTTGTAACGCTGTAAGAGTTTCAAGAGGTTCTTATCTGACAATTGCTATCCTTAAAATCGACACCAAAGTAACCAAAATAAATTCAGAATGCTTGGATATGAACAAAAGATCGACACTACACGTGTGACGAACTGAAAACAATCTGACATCAATAAAAATAGCAATGATAAATAATGATGATAATTAATAGATATTTCGATCAAGCCTTTGCGCAGCCGTTAGAAGTCTTGGTGTTTATATATAATGGGTGGTTTTCAAAAAAATGAAGTATTTTTTAATATCAAAGCTGAACTGATAAGCTTTATATATATAAGGTCTCAGTTATACCTTAAATGTGTATTATGAAGGTGTCAAACTCCATGCAAAATTTCATTAAAAAAGATGGATCTATACCAGATTTATACAACAATATATACCTAAAAATGTCACAAGTGCAACGTTTTAGCGTGACATTTTGAATATTAAGTCATTTTCAAATGGTCAGAAAACAACTATCTGATTACCTAACAAAACAAAATCTCTAAAAAGTTACAAACAATTAGGTACTTGAGAGTTGCCAATGAAACATGCATGTATTTTGCCTTTGTTGCCTCTTCAGCATTTATAAATAACGACCATACTCCTAAAAATAAACTACAGTAAAAATAGCTTAGCTTAAACTTGTGAAAACCAGTGTTCAATCATTGTAAGCCCTACATCTATTGTATGCTCTTACTGATCAACTCTGATGTATCTGGATTGATTATCAGGGGTTCTTCATTAAATACTCTTTCTTTTATTTTTAAAAGTAGCTGATCTAATCAGTTAACCATTTTTGTCACAAGTGCAACGTTTTGTGTTTCTAGATGGACCATATAAGCATATCATATATGACTTGTTATTTTGCTTTATATTTTAGTCTAGCAGGTCAGAAAGAAACCAACAAAAACAAACCTTTGCCTACAATTATGCAAATTGGTTTCTAAAAATTATGAAAAGTGATGTCACAAGTGCAAGGCATATTTTCTAGTCTAAAAAACTGAATGCTTATTCCTAATGATATATATTATTTTCACTCTTATAAATTTATATGGCAATCACAGGAAGCATTGTACACTTGTAAGATATTGTTCATAATTAAATACATTGGTTATTTGAGTGGTTATGGAAACATTTATAAGTGCAGAAAGCAAATTTAGGGTCAAATTTATCAAACAAATGTGTGAAAAAATTTTTTTTTGGAGAATTTTATTAAATTAATGGCATAGAGTCTAGTCCCAATATAGGGTCTATCAAACTAAGAACAAATTTGAAATATAAAGTGTATGTTACAAATGTAGCACTACTTATAAGGTATATCACCAGTTTTAAAAATAAACAACAAAAAGCAAAGAAACAAGAAAATCTCAAAAATGGCTGTTGTCAAAAAGATTTAAATGTCGATTTCTCATATTTTGATAGCCATAGAAAAATCCGGAACAAAAATTCAAAAGACAAATGCACATCTCAATTTTGACCTAAAATGTGTCAATGTCACACTTTTACTTCATTTTTTTTGAAAATCACCCTTATCAAACTTTGAGTAGTATAGCAGTGTTAGTGAATAAAGCGAAACTGTGATAAGGCACATTTGCCAGAAAGAACTGGTCAGTGTTTGTGAATAAAGCGAAACTGTGATAAGGCACTTTTGCCAGAAAGAACTGGTCAGTGTTTGTAAATATAGCAAAACTGTGATAAGGCACTTTTGCCAGAAAGGACTGGTCAGTGTTTGTAAATACCTAATTCAAGTTGATTCATTTTTTTTTTGTTTTTTTTTTCAATAAAGGGCAATCAGGGGTGGAATCTGCATTTGTTTTCTTCTTTTCGTGCCAGGAACTGGTAAAGGACATATTTGCCTTAGATGGGAATTGTCCCTTATTGATAAAAATGTCACTTTCAAAGACGCAAAAATCGAGCTCTGCTGTTAGTGCATTCGGTCATATTTTGAAAGCCAGGGTTAGGGTTAACATTTTTAGGGAATTTGCAATTTACTTTTGGACATGTACTGTATATCTATTATACATATACGTACACAAAATATACTCATACTGACACTGGTTTGACAAGAAACTCGGTCCTGAATGTTTACAATTGATGTCTTTAAAAGTGTCCATAATGACTGTGCTTATTTTAGTTCATGGAAATTTCTGAAAATTATACATTTTCGTCTCGCTGACCCTATTACCCCTTAGACCCAGGATGCCTCTTTGATATGATGCGTGAACGTGATTAAAAAACGTAAACTGTCGAACGGACATGCTGGGTCTAGTGAGGGGAACGTATCTAGAAATTAACTTTAAGATTTTAAATTAAAGATCTTATGCAATAAGCTTAACCTTCCTTTTAATAAACTTAAAAATACAAAACAATAAACAATCATTATTCAGTACTTATATGCCAAACAAGCCCATATTTGTTCGATTGAAAGGTGCAAAATCTAAGCCCATATTTGTTCGATTGAAAGGTGCAAAATCTAAATCAGTCCAAAATCTAATGGTTCATTGTGGCCAAAGATGGAGTGGGTTGTAAAATTCTATAGTTGCATCATTTGAATTTATTTAAATTAGCCAAAGTGTTTTGTAAACAAAAGTATATATCTTTCTTTTCTTGTGTATGCTAAATTCAGTCCCAAAATCATAGTTTGACAAGTTTGTACTCCCAAATCTGTGATTTAGGGATTTTTTACATCTTAGGCAAATATTTCCATTAGAATCGATAAGGCAAACCAAGTGAGCGGCTTGTTTGCCCAAAAATGTGACCCATCTGTTGAGAGAAAATCTATCTCTCCTTGTGGAGCGGACTGGTGCAGTTGGTAGCGCATCAGATATTAGGTCAGGGAATAGCAAAATTTGGTGTACCCTGTTGCCATAACCCTGGCAGATGTTTATTTTGGTTAAGGGTAAGTATTTTGTTTTTATTTAATTTTTATTTTTTATTTGGCCAGAGTTGCCTTTTTTTACCATCGATATGTTTGTATGCAAGGAAAGATAAAAGTATGCAATCAGGAACTGGCAAAGTCACAACCAAATACAAACAAACAAACAAAAACTGAGTCGGAAATAACAGATATTACAAATAAATACCGATATATAGAGAACATATTGCAAGCAGCTTTTGAGTAAGCAGCCATTTCCCAAACGGCTACTTGATCTTGAAGAAAAATGTGAAGGCGCACATAAAAGGAGCAAACAGCATCAAAATGGAGGAAACTACATAAAAGTACTGCCTTGGAATAGTATGTAAACTAAAATCTTTAGGGGCTTAAACTAATTTCTCGCCCTTAGCATCTGTAGTGGTACACAGTTTATAGCCGCTCACTGGGCTTACAATATGTTTTATAAGAATAAGTACCGGAGCGTTAATTTAGTTTTTTCCCACCTCGGTTTTAGGGGTGGGAATTTCATTCTGATTGCGACTTTTCCTTATTATTGCAAACTTGCACCTTTTTAGTTAGTTGATCGATACTCATGGTGAATCTCAAACTAGTCAGTGAATCTTCACATTGAAACATGGAAATCGAAATAATCGATATGAGGATTCAAAATCGATGACTACAAGATTCAACAGGCTGCAGGCGACTTGAGACCCCTGAGAAGCCAATCAGTACTGAAAATCTAGAGCAAAAGAAAAAGTTACAAATAGGCAAAGATCAGGAAAATGCGCAACCCCCAACCAAAAAACCGAGGTGGTAAATAACTAAAATGACACTCCGATACTTATACTTAGAAAACATACCGTAAGCCGAGTAAGCGGTTTATCTCCCATTATGCGGCCACTCAGTTACCCGAACTTAACTGAAATATATGAAAACTCAAACATAAAAAAAAAAAAAAAAAAAAAAAAAAAAAAAAAAAAAATATCGACTCGACAACATAAAACAAACAGAACCACCACAGAAATATCGCGTTCCACCACCGGTTTAACCCTGGTGGGTTAGGGTTAGAGGGTTAGGGTTTTAGGGTTGGGTTAAGGTTTAGTGTTAGGAAAGGGTTAGGGTTAGGGTCAGGGTGGGGTTAGGGTTAGGGTCAGGGTTAGAGTAAGGGTTAGGGTTAAGGTTAGGGTTAGGGTTAGAGTTAGGAGTTAGGGTTAGGAGTTAGGGTTAGGGTTAAGGTTTGGGTTAGGGTTAGGGTCATATATGAATAGTGATTCATTTTAAAATGATTCATTGCCGATAGGGTTAGAGTTAGGGTTAGGGTTAAATGTCATATACGAAAAGTGATTCATACAAAATGATACATCGCCAATATTTCGTCTTGATTGTTAAAATTCTCTTAAGATTTAGTGGTATGCAAAACGTCACGTAAACTACGGAAATCATAGTCGGCCAATATACCCTTTGCAATGTTAAACTTTACCAGAGGTTCATCGAAAATGCAGAAAACCACATGGTTATTATACAAAACTCACGTAAACTGCGTAAATCATAGTCGGTCAATATACTCTTCGTATTGTTAAACTTGTGTAAAGGTTAATCGAAATTTTCTAGCAGTTCTTCATGTCAAATTGATCAAAGATTGACATTCAAGTGAAAATCATTCGAGATCATCAACCGGAAAGGAGAAAAACACATGAATATTATGTAAAAATTCACGTAAACTACGTAAAACACAGTCGGTCAATATACCCTTTGTATAGTTAAACTTGTGTAAATGTTTATCGGAATTGTCAAGCAGGTTTTCATGTCAAAATGATCAAAGATTGATATTCAAGTGAAAATCCTCCGAGATCATCAACGAAAATGGCAGAAAACCATATGTATATTTTGCAAAAATTACGTAAACTACGTAAATCATAGTCGGCCAATATACCATTTGTATCGTTAGACTTTTCTAAATGTTTATCGAAAATTTCTAGCAGCTTTTCATGTCAAAATGATCAAAGATTGGTATTGAAGTAAAATCCTCCGAGTTCACCAAGCGAAAAGGCAAAAAAAAGATAAAAAATCCACATGGATATTATACAAGAATCACTTAAACTACGTTAATCATAGTCGGCCAATACACCTTTTGTATTGTTAAACTTTTCTAAAGTTTTGTCGAAATTTTCTAGCAGTTTTTCATGTCAAAATGATCAACAATTGATTTTCAAGTGAAAATCCTTCGAGACCATCAACAGAAAATGTAGAAAATCACATGGAAATCATAAAAAAATCATGTAAACTACGTACATCATAGTCGGTCAATATACCCTTTGTATTGTTTAATTTTTCTAAAGATTTATCGAAATTTTCTATCACTTTTTCATGTCAGAATGATCTAAGATTGATAATCAACGGAAAATCCTTCGAGGTCATCAAGCGAAAAGGAGAAAAGGAGAAAAAAAAAACACAATAATTGTATGCAAAACTCACGTAAACTACGTAAATCATAGTCGGTCAATATATCCTTCGTATTGTTAATCTTGTTTTATCTAAATTTTCATGTCAAAATGATCAAATATTGATATTCAAGTGAAAATTCTACGAAATCATCAACCGAAGGGCTGGGTTTATGGATATTGCTAGATTGGGTATGGGGTAAACAAGTCCAATCGCATGGGAAGGATCAGGCTCAGGTTCAGGCTCAGTTAAGGGTTAGTTTAAGGGTCAGCATCAGGTGAAATTCGTTATCCTACTTAGTGTCTTTAAAGGCTGAGCATTTGTCCAAACTGGGATATTGGTGATCTTTCTAAAGGGTTAAAACTATGTTTGACCGATCATAGTCAATATGCAAGGAAGGTAGACACTATCTGGCTCAGGTTCGGATCATTAGAAATTAGCCCATGGAAGTTGTGTCTATATTCATCTCAAGGTCTGCCTTTATGGACAAAACCATGGAGTATGCTATGGCCGCTGTATAGCCCATCTTGTTTTTCTCATCGATATGTTTAAATAACTGTATATCATCTCATCCGCTTTTTCCGACGTTTAGGACAGTCCTGGTTTCTACATAAGTTTTGCAGTTGATCTGTTTAATTCATCAGACATAATTCTTGACCAACGTTTCTGTTAGATTGAGGTCTTTTTGAAGATAAAATAAATAAGCCGACGTAAACGTGCATATTACTAAATTTTCAAACGAAATACGCTTATTAAGCTGTGAAAGTTCCATTTAACCTATACGTTTCTTACAAACAATTAAATGGCGGTCAGAAAATGAACACTTTGGTGTCTTTTGATTGGATAGTATTTAGCCAAACAATCATTGCGACCAATTGAATGCAAGAAGACATATAAACACGACTATTGACTATTTACACAATTGACGATAAAATCTGCACGACTCTCATATCTGGTTTCCTTGCTTGAAGTAAACCTGACCATTGGTATTTTTCTATTATGGGAATTGATAAAAAGTTGAAAATAGAGCTCTTTTTTTAGTTGGGCCTCATTTCTAGGAAAGCCATTCAATAGTTCTGTATTCCTGACTGTTTCAAGGCGGTATGGCTATTCAGATGAACGAATAATTGTAAACATATAACTGTGTTTTAAATACTCAGATATTCTTACCGATCTCAAAGAACCAGAAGAAAAATATAATATGTACTATGGAAGATTTACGGGGAAGACTGTTTAGGACCGCCACACGGCTTAACACTAGCTGAAGCATTAGCGAATATAAAAAAAATAAAGAAGTAAGATCCTTTGGGAGCAGTAAAACATTAAAAAGTAAGAGATAATGCCATAAAGCACATTACAAAACGGCAACGAGAGTCATATGATATTACTGAAATTCAAAAAAAAAAAAAAAAAAAAAAAAAAAAAAAAAGAAAAAAAAAAAAAAAAAAAAAACTCCGACGTGGGCGGTCTAAATAAAAGATTCACAAAATTCTAAAATAGGGCCAAAGAAAATAAGAATAATACGAAAATGGTTCTAAACATTTGACGGTTTTGAGCACTCAGATAGTCTTACTGATCTCAAACGACCAGAAGTAGAATAAAATCGGCATTATGGATGAGGTACGGGGAGACGTTTTAGGCTGGTAAAGGGTGAAAAATAGAAGTCAACAGGAATTAGCCCCTTTTCTTATATTGTTTTATTATATCTTCATTCACTTTCTATAGTTCATTTCAAAGGAAACATATTCACTCGGTTGATCATCCAAATTTTCATAGGGGTTGTCGAAGATTTCAAGCGATTTTTCACTGAAGGTTGGACAAGGATTAAAATATTCAATGGAACCTAAGCTTATTGTTTATACAAGTTTCGTAGGTTATTTGCCAGATTAGGTCTGATTATCTATCACTCTAGGACAACACTGTCTCAAACGATGGCTGATGGCTGCATTATGTTATTCTCATGGATAAACAAGCTGTTATAAGCAAACAACGTGCCAAGAGTGATTTTTAAGGTATCCATAAACGCTAAGGCATTAGAAGTTCATCTAAACGTTCTTGTATCTCACATACTGCCGTTAACAGATCCTCGCATGCATGAACATAATTGGAAATCTTTTCTCTGTCATTCTCACACCGTTCAATGGCAGCTATTTTCTCAAAAAGAAAACCCTTCAAATCGCAATGTTGGCCGCAAGAACTTGTTTCTTCATCACTATCACCAGGGGGGTTCACAGGTGATGCATGTCCTTTCAGAAACATTATGTCTGCATCTACGATTTCATCTGCAAGATCTAAAATCCATTGTCGACAAAACGCTTTGTCTGTATCTTGGACACCTGCAAAATAATAAGCTCAGCGTTTTATTGAGCAAATCGAGTAAAGGGTTAGGGTTAGGGTTAGGGTTAGGGTTAGGGTTGGGTTAGGGTTAGGGTTAGGGTTAGAGTTAGGGTTAGGGTTAGAGTGTGGGTTAGGGTTAGGGTTAGGGTTAGGGTTAGGGTAAGGTTAGGGTAGGGTTAGGGTTAGGGTTAGGGTTAGGGTTAGGTTAGGGTTAGGGTTAGGGTTAGGGTTAGGGTTAGGGTTAGGGTTAGGGTTAAGGGTTAGGGTTAGGGTTAGGGTCAGGGGTTAGGGTTAGGGTTAGGGTTATGGTTAGGGGTTAGGGTTAGGGTTATGGTTAGGGTTAGGGGTTAGGGGTTAGGGTTAGGGTTAGGGTTAAGGGTTAGGGTTAGGGTTAGGGTATAGGACTGAACCGAACTTGTCCAAATATTTTGTCCAAACACATGGTAAGGGACAGGCTCAGGCTCAGGCTCAGGCTCAGACTCGTGTTAGGGTATAGGACTGAACCGAACTTGTCCAAATATTTTGTCCAAACACATGGTAAGGATCAGGCTCAGGCTCAGGCTCAGGCTCAGACTCGTGTTAGGGGTATAGGACTGAACCGAACTTGTCCAAATATTTTGTCCAAACACATGGTAAGGATCAGGCTCAGGCTCAGGCTCAGGCTCAGACTCGTGTTAGGGTATAGGACTGAACCGAACTTGTCCAAATATTTTGTCCAAACACATGGTAAGGATCAGGCTCAGGCTCAGGCTCAGGCTCAGACTCGTGTTAGGGTATAGGACTGAACCGAACTTGTCCAAATATTTTGTCCAAACACATGGTAAGGTTAGGGTTAGGGTTAGGGTTAGGGTTAGGGTATAGGACTGAACCGAACTTGTCCAAATATTTTGTCCAAACACATGGTAAGGATCAGGCTCAGGCTCAGGCTCAGGCTCAGACTCGTGTTAGGGTAAGAGTAATATACGAAAAGTGATTCATTCAAAGTGATTCATTGCCAATAGAGTTAGAGTTTGGGTTAGGGTTAGGGTTAGGGTTGGGTTAGGGTATAAGCTGATGTACGAAGATGGGCAACTTGCCCATCTTTGTTATGATCTGATTCTTTTTCTTTCTACATTTTCATTTGTTTCTTTTTCCCCCCCCTTTTATTTTGTTCTCCTTTATATTATCAATGATGAACCTTGTCTCAGTTGGGGTCCATTCAGAGATGCTGATCTTTAATATTAAATAACATGAATTCCTATGTAACGTAGGGTTAGGGTTAGGGTTAGGCGCTTGAAACACACCTTGTTCGATTATGTGCACTTTCATTCTTCTGGCAACATGTAGCCCTTATGACGTCAGTCTCGCTTGTCATTCAGAATTTTCGAAAGCATTGTATTGGAGGGTAGTTTGCGCGGCTGACAGTAAGTGGCCATCCTCGATTTTTCAATATAGATGTGCCTACACTTAAGATAATGCTGCACTGGTGTCTGCTTCCAAGAGAAGTAAGTAAAATATAAAGGTTAGTACCTTTGGATGCAGTAAAACCATTCAAAGGGAGATAATATGGACCATATTGCGCAATAAAAATCACGTAAACTACGTAAATCATAGTCGGCCAATAAACCCTTTGTATTGTGAAACTTTTCCAAAGGTTATCGAAATTTTCTAGCAGTTTTGCATGTCATAATGATAAAAGATTGATATTCAAGTGAAAATCCTCAGAGATCATCAACCGAAAAGGCAGAAACTCACATGGATATTGTACAAAAATCACGCAAACTTCGTAAATCATAGTCTGTCAATATACCCTTTGTATTGGTAAACTTTTCTAAAGGTTTATCGGAATTTTTAGCAGTTGTTCATGTCAAAATGATCAACAATTGATTTTCAAGTGAAAATCCTTCGAGATCATCAACAGAAAAGGAAGAAAACCACATGGATATTATACAGAAATCACGTAAACAGCGTACACCATAGTCGGTCAATATACCCTTCGTATTGCTAAACTTTGTAAAGATTTATCGAAGTTTTTTCTAGCACTTTTTCATGTCAAATCCTTCGAGGGTTAGGGTTAGGGTTAGTGTTAGGGTTAGGGTAAGGGTTAGGGTTAGGGTTAGGGTTAGGAGTTGGGTTAGGGTTAGGGTTAGGGTGAGGTTAGGGTTAGGGTTAGGGTTAGGAATAGGGATAGGGTTAGGGTTAGGGTTAGGGGTTAGGGTTAGGGTTAGAAGGGTAAGAGTAATATACGAAAAGTGATTCATTCAAAGTGATTAGGGTTAGGGGTTAGGGGTTAGGGGTTAGGGTTAGGGTTAGGGTAAGGGTTAGGGTATAGGACTGAACCGAACTTGTCCAAATATTTTGTCCAAACACATGGTAAGGCTCAGGCTCAGGCTCAGGCTCAGGCTCAGACTCGTGTTAGGGGTATAGGACTGAACCGAACTTGTCCAAATATTTTGTCCAAACACATGGTAAGGCTCAGGCTCAGGCTCAGGCTCAGGCTCAGACTCGTGTTAGGGTATAGGACTGAACCGAACTTGTCCAAATATTTTGTCCAAACACATGGTAAGGGACAGGCTCAGGCTCAGGCTTAGGCTCAGACTCGTGTTAGGGTATAGGACTGAACCGAACTTGTCCAAATATTTTGTCCAAACACATGGTAAGGATCAGGCTCAGGCTCAGGCTCAGGCTCAGACTCGTGTTAGGGTATAGGACTGAACCGAACTTGTCCAAATATTTTGTCCAAACACATGGTAAGGATCAGGATCAGGCTCAGGCTCAGGCTCAGGCTCAGACTCGTGTTAGGGTATAGGACTGAACCGAACTTGTCCAAATATTTTGTCCAAACACATGGTAAGGATCAGGCTCAGGCTCAGGCTCAGGCTCAGACTCGTGTTAGGGTATAGGACTGAACCGAACTTGTCCAAATATTTTG
>OZ024872.1:81088475-81093475 GCA_964017185.1 Rugalucina vietnamica | reverse complement strand
CCTTTATATTATCAATGATGAACCTTGTCTCAGTTGGGGTCCATTCAGAGGTGCTGATCTTTAATATTAAATAACATGAATTCCTACGTAACGTAGGGTTAGGGCTAGGGTTGGGTTAGGCGCTTGAAACACACCTTGTTCGATTATGTGCACTTTCATTCCTCTGGCAACATGTAGCCCTTGTGACGCCAATCTCGCTTGTCATTCAGAATTTTCGAAAGCATTGTATTGGAGGGTAGTTTGCGCGGCTGACAGTAAGTGGCCATCCACGATTTTTCAATATAGATGTGCCTACACTGAAGATAATGCTGTACTGGCGTCTGCTTCCAAGAGAAGTAAGTAAAATAGAAAGGTTAGTACCTTTGGATGCAGTAAAACCATTCAAAGGGAGATAATATGGACCATATTGCGCAATTTCGGGTACGGAACCCTCAAAGATTGATATTCAAATAAAAAGTCTACGAGATCATCAACCGAGAAGGCAGAAACTCATATGGGTATTATACAAAAATCACGTAAACTACGTAAATCATAGTCGGTCAATAAACCCTTTGTATTGTTAAACTTTTCTGAAGGGTTATCGAAATTTTCTTGCAGTTTTGCATGTCATAATGATAAAAGATTGATATTCAAGTGAAAATCCTCAGAGATCATCGACCGAAAAGGCAGAAACTCACATGGATATTGTACAAAAATCACGCAAACTTCGTAAATCGTAGTCGGTCAATATACCCTTTGTATTGGTAAACTTTTCTAAAGGTTTATCGAAACTTTTTAGCAGTTGTTCATGTCAAAATGATCAACAATTGATTTTCAAGTGAAAATCCTTCGAGATCATCAACAGAAGAGGAAGAAAACCACATGGATATTATACAGAAATCACGTAAACAGCGTACGCCTTAGTCGGTCAATATACCCTTCGTATTGCTAAACTTTCTGAAGATTGATCGAAGTAAGTTTTCTAGCACTTTTTCATGTCCAATCCTTCGAGGGTTAGGGTTAGGGTTAGTGTTAGGGTTAGGGTAAGGGTTAGGGTTAGGGTTAGGGTTAGGAGTTGGGTTAGGGTTAGGGTTAGGGTGAGGTTAGGGTTAGGGTCAGGGTCAGGGATAGGGTTAGGGTTAGGGTTAGGGTTAGGGTTAGGGGTTAGGGTTAGCGTTAGGGCTAGGGTATAGGACTGAACCGAACTTGTCCAAATATTTTGTCCAAACACATGGTAAGGATCAGGCTCAGGCTCAGGCTCAGGCTCAGACTCGTGTTAGGGTATAGGAGAGAACCGATGTTGGACAGTTCTGTCCAAAGTGTCCATTGTGGGTTAGGGTAAGAGTAATATACCAAAAGTGATTCATTCAAAGTGATTCATTGCCAATAGAGTTAGGGTTAGGGTTAGGGCTAGGGTTAGGGTATAAGCTGATGTGCGAAGATGGGCAACTTGCCCATCTTTGTTATGATCTGATTCTTTTCTTTCTACATTTTTATTTGTTTCTTTTTCCCCCCTTTTATTTTGTTCTCCTTTATATTATCAATGATGAACCTTGTCTCAGTTGGGGTCCATTCAGAGGTGCTGATCTTTAATATTAAATAACATGAATTCCTACGTAACGTAGGGTTAGGGCTAGGGTTGGGTTAGGCGCTTGAAACACACCTTGTTCGATTATGTGCACTTTCATTCCTCTGGCAACATGTAGCCCTTGTGACGCCAATCTCGCTTGTCATTCAGAATTTTCGAAAGCATTGTATTGGAGGGTAGTTTGCGCGGCTGACAGTAAGTGGCCATCCACGATTTTTCAATATAGATGTGCCTACACTGAAGATAATGCTGTACTGGCGTCTGCTTCCAAGAGAAGTAAGTAAAATAGAAAGGTTAGTACCTTTGGATGCAGTAAAACCATTCAAAGGGAGATAATATGGACCATATTGCGCAATTTCGGGTACGGAACCCTCAAAGATTGATATTCAAATAAAAAGTCTACGAGATCATCAACCGAGAAGGCAGAAACTCATATGGGTATTATACAAAAATCACGTAAACTACGTAAATCATAGTCGGTCAATAAACCCTTTGTATTGTTAAACTTTTCTGAAGGGTTATCGAAATTTTCTTGCAGTTTTGCATGTCATAATGATAAAAGATTGATATTCAAGTGAAAATCCTCAGAGATCATCGACCGAAAAGGCAGAAACTCACATGGATATTGTACAAAAATCACGCAAACTTCGTAAATCGTAGTCGGTCAATATACCCTTTGTATTGGTAAACTTTTCTAAAGGTTTATCGAAACTTTTTAGCAGTTGTTCATGTCAAAATGATCAACAATTGATTTTCAAGTGAAAATCCTTCGAGATCATCAACAGAAGAGGAAGAAAACCACATGGATATTATACAGAAATCACGTAAACAGCGTACGCCTTAGTCGGTCAATATACCCTTCGTATTGCTAAACTTTCTGAAGATTGATCGAAGTAAGTTTTCTAGCACTTTTTCATGTCCAATCCTTCGAGGGTTAGGGTTAGGGTTAGTGTTAGGGTTAGGGTAAGGGTTAGGGTTAGGGTTAGGGTTAGGAGTTGGGTTAGGGTTAGGGTTAGGGTGAGGTTAGGGTTAGGGTCAGGGTCAGGGATAGGGTTAGGGTTAGGGTTAGGGTTAGGGTTAGGGTTAGGGGTTAGGGTTAGCGTTAGGGCTAGGGTATAGGACTGAACCGAACTTGTCCAAATATTTTGTCCAAACACATGGTAAGGATCAGGCTCAGGCTCAGGCTCAGGCTCAGACTCGTGTTAGGGTATAGGAGAGAACCGATGTTGGACAGTTCTGTCCAAAGTGTCCATTGTGGGTTAGGGTAAGAGTAATATACCAAAAGTGATTCATTCAAAGTGATTCATTGCCAATAGAGTTAGGGTTAGGGTTAGGGCTAGGGTTAGGGTATAAGCTGATGTGCGAAGATGGGCAACTTGCCCATCTTTGTTATGATCTGATTCTTTTCTTTCTACATTTTTATTTGTTTCTTTTTCCCCCCTTTTATTTTGTTCTCCTTTATATTATCAATGATGAACCTTGTCTCAGTTGGGGTCCATTCAGAGGTGCTGATCTTTAATATTAAATAACATGAATTCCTACGTAACGTAGGGTTAGGGCTAGGGTTGGGTTAGGCGCTTGAAACACACCTTGTTCGATTATGTGCACTTTCATTCCTCTGGCAACATGTAGCCCTTGTGACGCCAATCTCGCTTGTCATTCAGAATTTTCGAAAGCATTGTATTGGAGGGTAGTTTGCGCGGCTGACAGTAAGTGGCCATCCACGATTTTTCAATATAGATGTGCCTACACTGAAGATAATGCTGTACTGGCGTCTGCTTCCAAGAGAAGTAAGTAAAATAGAAAGGTTAGTACCTTTGGATGCAGTAAAACCATTCAAAGGGAGATAATATGGACCATATTGCGCAATTTCGGGTACGGAACCCTCAAAGATTGATATTCAAATAAAAAGTCTACGAGATCATCAACCGAGAAGGCAGAAACTCATATGGGTATTATACAAAAATCACGTAAACTACGTAAATCATAGTCGGTCAATAAACCCTTTGTATTGTTAAACTTTTCTGAAGGGTTATCGAAATTTTCTTGCAGTTTTGCATGTCATAATGATAAAAGATTGATATTCAAGTGAAAATCCTCAGAGATCATCGACCGAAAAGGCAGAAACTCACATGGATATTGTACAAAAATCACGCAAACTTCGTAAATCGTAGTCGGTCAATATACCCTTTGTATTGGTAAACTTTTCTAAAGGTTTATCGAAACTTTTTAGCAGTTGTTCATGTCAAAATGATCAACAATTGATTTTCAAGTGAAAATCCTTCGAGATCATCAACAGAAGAGGAAGAAAACCACATGGATATTATACAGAAATCACGTAAACAGCGTACGCCTTAGTCGGTCAATATACCCTTCGTATTGCTAAACTTTCTGAAGATTGATCGAAGTAAGTTTTCTAGCACTTTTTCATGTCCAATCCTTCGAGGGTTAGGGTTAGGGTTAGTGTTAGGGTTAGGGTAAGGGTTAGGGTTAGGGTTAGGGTTAGGAGTTGGGTTAGGGTTAGGGTTAGGGTGAGGTTAGGGTTAGGGTCAGGGTCAGGGATAGGGTTAGGGTTAGGGTTAGGGTTAGGGGTTAGGGTTAGCGTTAGGGCTAGGGTATAGGACTGAACCGAACTTGTCCAAATATTTTGTCCAAACACATGGTAAGGATCAGGCTCAGGCTCAGGCCCAGGCTCAGACTCGTGTTAGGGTATAGGAGAGAACCGATGTTGGACAGTTCTGTCCAAAGTGTCCATTGTGGGTTAGGGTAAGAGTAATATACCAAAAGTGATTCATTCAAAGTGATTCATTGCCAATAGAGTTAGGGTTAGGGTTAGGGCTAGGGTTAGGGTATAAGCTGATGTGCGAAGATGGGCAACTTGCCCATCTTTGTTATGATCTGATTCTTTTCTTTCTACATTTTTATTTGTTTCTTTTTCCCCCCTTTTATTTTGTTCTCCTTTATATTATCAATGATGAACCTTGTCTCAGTTGGGGTCCATTCAGAGGTGCTGATCTTTAATATTAAATAACATGAATTCCTACGTAACGTAGGGTTAGGGCTAGGGTTGGGTTAGGCGCTTGAAACACACCTTGTTCGATTATGTGCACTTTCATTCCTCTGGCAACATGTAGCCCTTGTGACGCCAATCTCGCTTGTCATTCAGAATTTTCGAAAGCATTGTATTGGAGGGTAGTTTGCGCGGCTGACAGTAAGTGGCCATCCACGATTTTTCAATATAGATGTGCCTACACTGAAGATAATGCTGTACTGGCGTCTGCTTCCAAGAGAAGTAAGTAAAATAGAAAGGTTAGTACCTTTGGATGCAGTAAAACCATTCAAAGGGAGATAATATGGACCATATTGCGCAATTTCGGGTACGGAACCCTCAAAGATTGATATTCAAATAAAAAGTCTACGAGATCATCAACCG
>OZ024872.1:81058743-81083275 GCA_964017185.1 Rugalucina vietnamica | reverse complement strand
CGGTCCCAGTTCGAATGTCAAAATAGGATTTTGAATGTCAAAATACGAAATTCGGTCCCAGTTCGAATGTCAAAATACGATTTTGAATGTCAATATAAGAAATTCGGTCCAAGTTCGAATGTCAAAATAGGATTTTGAATGTCAAAATACGAAATTCGGTCTCAGTTCGAATGTCAAAATAGGATTTTGAATGTCAAAATACGAAATTCGGTCCCAGTTCGAATGTCAAAATAGGATTTTGAATGTCAAAATACGAAATTCGGTCCCAGTTCGAATGTCAAAATAGGATTTTGAATGTCAAAATACGAAATTCGGTCCCAGTTCGAATGTCAAAATAGGATTTTGAATGTCAAAATACGAAATTCGGTCCCAGTTCGAATGTCAAAATAGGATTTTGAATGTCAAAATAAGAAATTCGGTCCCAGTTCGAATGTCAAAATAGGATTTTGAATGTCAAAATACGAAATTCGGTCCCAGTTCGAATGTCAAAATAGGATTTTGAATGTCAAAATACGAAATTCGGTCCCATTTCGAATGTCAAAATAGGATTTTGAATGTCAAAATAAGAAATTCGGTCCCAGTTCGAATGTCAAAATAGGATTTTGAATGTCAAAATAGGATTTTGAATGTCAAAATAAGAAATTCGGTCCCAGTTCGAATTTCAAAGTAAGATTTTTAATGTCAAAATACGAAATTCGGTCCAAGTTCGAATGTCAAAATAGGATTTTGAATGTCAAAATACGAAATTCGGTCCCAGTTCGAATGTCAAAATAGGATTTTGAATGTCAAAATACGAAATTCGGTCCCAATTCGAATGTCAAAATAGGATTTTGAATGTCAAAATACGAAATTAGGTCCCAGTTCGAATGTCAAAATAGGATTTTGAATGTCAAAATACGAAATTCGGTCCCAGTTCGAATGTCAAAATAGGATTTTGAATGTCAAAATACGAAATTCGGTCCCAGTTCGAATGTCAAAATAGGATTTTGAATGTCAAAATACGAAATTCGGTCTCATTTCGAATGTCAAAATAGGATTTTGAATGTCAAAATACGAAATTCGGTCCCAGTTCGAATGTCAAAATAGGATTTTGAATGTCAAAATGCGAAATTCGGTCCCAGTTCGAATGTCAAAATAGGATTTTGAATGTCAAAATACGAAATTCGGTCCCAGTTCGAATGTCAAAATACGATTTTGAATGTCAATATAAGAAATTCGGTCCAAGTTCGAATGTCAAAATAGGATTTTGAATGTCAAAATACGAAATTCGGTCTCAGTTCGAATGTCAAAATAGGATTTTGAATGTCAAAATACGAAATTCGGTCCCAGTTCGAATGTCAAAATAGGATTTTGAATGTCAAAATACGAAATTCGGTCCCAGTTCGAATGTCAAAATAGGATTTTGAATGTCAAAATACGAAATTCGGTCCCAGTTCGAATGTCAAAATAGGATTTTGAATGTCAAAATACGAAATTCGGTCCCAGTTCGAATGTCAAAATAGGATTTTGAATGTCAAAATAAGAAATTCGGTCCCAGTTCGAATGTCAAAATAGGATTTTGAATGTCAAAATACGAAATTCGGTCCCAGCTCGAATGTCAAAATAGGATTTTGAATGTCAAAATACGAAATTCGGTCCCAGTTCTAATGTCAAAATAGGATTTTGAATGTCAAAATAAGAAATTCGGTCCCAGTTCGAATGTCAAAATAGGATTTTGAATGTCAAAATACGAAATTCGGTCCCAGTTCGAATGTCAAAATAGGATTTTGAATGTCAAAATACGAAATTCGGTCCAAGTTCGAATGTCAAAATAGG
Source organism: Rugalucina vietnamica (assembly GCA_964017185.1). Classification (NCBI taxonomy): domain Eukaryota; kingdom Metazoa; phylum Mollusca; class Bivalvia; order Lucinida; family Lucinidae; genus Rugalucina; species Rugalucina vietnamica. Next base: position 81,081,460 of record OZ024872.1, on the reverse strand, counting down.
TTTTTGAATGTCAAAATACGAAATTCGGTCCCAGTTCGAATGTCAAAATAGGATTTTGAATGTCAAAATACGAAATTCGGTCCCAGTTCGAATGTCAAAATGGGATTTTGAATGTCAAAATACGAAATTCGGTCCGAGTTCGAATGTCAAAATGGGATTTTGAATGTCAAAATAAGAAATTCGGTCCCATTTCGAATGTCAAAATAGGATTTTGAATGTCAAAATACGAAATTCCGTCCCAGTTCGAATGTCAAAATAGGATTTTGAATGTCAAAATACGAAATTCCGTCCCAGTTCGAATGTCAAAATAGGATTTTGAATGTCAAAATAAGAAATTCGATCCCAGTTCGAATGTCAAAATAGGATTTTGAATGTCAAAATAAGAAATTCGGTCCCAGTTCGAATGTCAAAATAGGATTTTGAATGTCAAAATAAGAAATTCGGTCCCAGCTCGAATGTCAAAATAGGATTTTGAATGTCAAAATGCGAAATTCGGTCCCAGCTCGAATGTCAAAATAGGATTTTGAATGTCAAAATACGAAATTCGGTCCCAGTTCGAATGTCAAAATAGGATTTTGAATGTCAAAATACGAAATTCGGTCCTAGTTCGAATGTCAAAATAGGATTTTGAATGTCAAAATACGAAATTCGGTCCCAGTTCCAATGTCAAAATGGGATTTTGTATGTCAAAATAAGAAATTCGGTCCCAGTTCGAATGTCCAAATAGGATTTTGAATGTCAAAATACGAAATTCCATCCCAGTTCGAATGTCAAAATGGGATTTAGAATGTCAAAATACGAAATTCGGTCCCAGTTCGAATGTCGAAAAACGAAAAACGAATAACAAAAAACGAATAACGAAAAACGAAAAACAAACTAACTTCACCTGATCTTGATTGTCGAATAACGAAAAACGAAAAACAAACTAACTTCACTCTGCTGATTTTTTTCCAACATAGAAAAAACTTTGATTTTGACCCAAAAAAACTAAGTCCGAATAGTCAACCGACAACTAGTTGTCGGTTGACTATTCGAAAAACTAAGTTCGATTTTTTTCCAACATAGAAAAAACTTTGATTTTAACCCAAAAAAACTAAGTCCGAATAGTCAACCGACAACTAGTTGTCGGTTGACTATTCGAAAAACTAAGTTCGATTTTTTTCCAACATAGAAAAAACTTTGATTTTAACCCAAAAAAACTAAGTCCGAATAGTCAACTGACAACTAGTTGTCGGTTGACTATTCGAAAAACTAAGTTCGATTTTTTTCCAACATAGAAAAAACTTTGATTTTGACCCAAAAAAAACTAAGTCCGAATAGTCAACTGACAACTAGTTGTCGGTTGACTATTCGAAAAACTAAGTTCGATTTTTTTCCAACATAGAAAAAACTTTGATTTTGACCAAAAAAACTAAGTCCGAATAGTCAACTGACAACTAGTTGTCGGTTGACTATTCGAAAAACTAAGTTCGATTTTTTTCCAACATAGAAAAAACTTTGATTTTGACCCAAAAAAACTAAGTCCGAATAGTCAACTGACAACTAGTTGTCGGTTGACTATTCGAAAAACTAAGTTCGATTTTTTTCCAACATAGAAAAAACTTTGATTTTGACCCAAAAAAACTAAGTCCGAATAGTCAACTGACAACTAGTTGTCGGTTGACTATTCGAAAAACTAAGTTCGATTTTTTTCCAACATAGAAAAAACTTTGATTTTGACCCAAAAAAACTAAGTCCGAATAGTCAACTGACAACTAGTTGTCGGTTGACTATTCGAAAAACTAAGTTCGATTTTTTTCCAACATAGAAAAAACTTTGATTTTGACCAAAAAAAACTAAGTCCGAATAGTCAACTGACAACTAGTTGTCGGTTGACTATTCGAAAAACTAAGTTCGATTTTTTTCCAACATAGAAAAAACTTTGATTTTGACCCAAAAAAACTAAGTCCGAATAGTCAACTGACAACTAGTTGTCGGTTGACTATTCGAAAAACTAAGTTCGATTTTTTTCCAACATAGAAAAAACTTTGATTTTGACCCAAAAAAACTAAGTCCGAATAGTCAACTGACAACTAGTTGTCGGTTGACTATTCGAAAAACTAAGTTCGATTTTTTTCCAACATAGAAAAAACTTTGATTTTGACCAAAAAAAACTAAGTCCGAATAGTCAACTGACAACTAGTTGTCGGTTGACTATTCGAAAAACTAAGTTCGATTTTTTTCCAACATAGAAAAAACTTTGATTTTGACCCAAAAAAACTAAGTCCGAATAGTCAACTGACAACTAGTTGTCGGTTGACTATTCGAAAAACTAAGTTCGATTTTTTTCCAACATAGAAAAAACTTTGATTTTGACACAAAAAAACTAAGTCCGAATAGTCAACTGACAACTAGTTGTCGGTTGACTATTCGAAAAACTACGTTCGATTTTTTTCCAACATAGAAAAAACTTTGATTTTGACACAAAAAAACTAAGTCCGAATAGTCAACTGACAACTAGTTGTCGGTTGACTATTCGAAAAACTAAGTTCGATTTTTTTTCCAGCATAGAAAAAACTTTGATTTTGACCGAAAAAAATTAAGTCCGAATAGTCAACTGACAACTAGTTGTCGGTTGACTATTCGAAAAACTAAGTTCGATTTTTTTCCAACATAGAAAAAACTTTGATTTTGACACAAAAAAACTAAGTCCGAATAGTCAACTGACAACTAGTTGTCGGTTGACTATTCGAAAAACTACGTTCGATTTTTTTCCAACATAGAAAAAACTTTGATTTTGACACAAAAAAACTAAGTCCGAATAGTCAACTGACAACTAGTTGTCGGTTGACTATTCGAAAAACTAAGTTCGATTTTTTTTCCAGCATAGAAAAAACTTTGATTTTGACCGAAAAAAATTAAGTCCGAATAGTCAACTGACAACTAGTTGTCGGTTGACTATTCGAAAAACTAAGTTCGATTTTTTTCCAACATAGAAAAAACTTTGATTTTGACACAAAAAAACTAAGTCCGAATAGTCAACTGACAACTAGTTGTCGGTTGACTATTCGAAAAACTAAGTTCGATTTTTTTCCAACATAGAAAAAACTTTGATTTTGACCCAAAAAAACTAAGTCCGAATAGTCAACTGACAACTAGTTGTCGGTTGACTATTCGAAAAATTAAGTTCGATTTTTTTCCAACATAGAAAAAACTTTGATTTTGACACAAAAAAACTAAGTCCGAATAGTCAACTGACAACTAGTTGTCGGTTGACTATTCGAAAAACTAAGTTCGATTTTTTTCCAACATAGAAAAAATTTGATTTTGACCCAAAAAAACTAAGTCCGAATAGTCAACTGACAACTAGTTGTCGGTTGACTATTCAAAAAACTAAGTTCGATTTTTTTCCAACATAGAAAAAACTTTGATTTTGACCCAAAAAAAACTAAGTCCGAATAGTCAACTGACAACTAGTTGTCGGTTGACTATTCGAAAAACTAAGTTCGATTTTTTTCCAACATAGAAAAAACTTTGATTTTGACCCAAAAAAACTAAGTCCGAATAGTCAACTGACAACTAGTTGTCGGTTGACTATTCGAAAAACTAAGTTCGATTTTTTTCCAACATAGAAAAAACTTTGATTTTGACCCAAAAAAACTAAGTCCGAATAGTCAACTGACAACTAGTTGTCGGTTGACTATTCGAAAAACTAAGTTCGATTTTTTTCCAACATAGAAAAAACTTTGATTTTGACACAAAAAAACTAAGTCCGAATAGTCAACTGACAACTAGTTGTCGGTTGACTATTCGAAAAACTAAGTTCAATTTTTTTCCAACATAGAAAAAACTTTGATTTTGACCCAAAAAAACTAAGTCCGAATAGTCAACTGACAACTAGTTGTCGGTTGACTATTCGAAAAACTAAGTTCGATTTTTTTCCAACATAGAAAAAACTTTGATTTTGACCCAAAAAAACTAAGTCCGAATAGTCAACTGACAACTAGTTGACGGTTGACTATTCGAAAAACTAAGTTCGATTTTTTTCCAACATAGAAAAAACTTTGATTTTGACCCAAAAAAATTAAGTCCGAATAGTCAACTGACAACTAGTTGTCGGTTGACTATTCGAAAAACTAAGTTCGATTTTTTTCCCACATACAAAAAACTTTGATTTTGACCCAAAAAAACTAAGTCCGAATAGTCAACTGACAACTAGTTGTCGGTTGACTATTCGAAAAACTAAGTTCGATTTTTTTCCAACATAGAAAAAACTTTGATTTTGACCCAAAAAAAACTAAGTCCGAATAGTCAACCGACAACTAGTACAACTAGTTGTCGGTTGACTATTCGAAAAACTAAGTTCGATTTTTTTCCAACATAGAAAAAACTTTGATTTTAACCCAAAAAAACTAAGTCCGAATAGTCAACTGACAACTAGTTGTCGGTTGACTATTCGAAAAACTAAGTTCGATTTTTTTCCAACATAGAAAAAACTTTGATTTTGACGAAAAAAAAACTAAGTCCGAATAGTCAACTGACAACTAGTTGTCGGTTGACTATTCGAAAAACTAAGTTCGATTTTTTTCCAACATAGAAAAAACTTTGATTTTGACCCAAAAAAACTAAGTCCGAATAGTCAACTGACAACTAGTTGTCGGTTGACTATTCGAAGAACTAAGTTCGATTTTTTTCCAACATAGAAAAAACTTTGATTTTGACACAAAAAAACTAAGTCCGAATAGTCAACTGACAACTAGTTGTCGGTTGACTATTCGAAAAACTAAGTTCAATTTTTTTCCAACATAGAAAAAACTTTGATTTTGACCCAAAAAAACTAAGTCCGAATAGTCAACTGACAACTAGTTGTCGGTTAACTATTCGAAAAACTAAGTTCGATTTTTTTCCAACATAGAAAAAACTTTGATTTTGACCCAAAAAAACTAAGTCCGAATAGTCAACTGACAACTAGTTGACGGTTGACTATTCGAAAAACTAAGTTCGATTTTTTTCCAACATAGAAAAAACTTTGATTTTGACCCAAAAAAATTAAGTCCGAATAGTCAACTGACAACTAGTTGTCGGTTGACTATTCGAAAAACTAAGTTCGATTTTTTTCCCACATACAAAAAACTTTGATTTTGACCCAAAACAACTAAGTCCGAATAGTCAACTGACAACTAGTTGTCGGTTGACTATTCGAAAAACTAAGTTCGATTTTTTTCCAACATAGAAAAAACTTTGATTTTGACCCAATAAAAACTAAGTCCGAATAGTCAACCGACAACTAGTACAACTAGTTGTCGGTTGACTATTCGAAAAACTAAGTTCGATTTTTTTCCAACATAGAAAAAACTTTGATTTTAACCCAAAAAAACTAAGTCCGAATAGTCAACTGACAACTAGTTGTCGGTTGACTATTCGAAAAACTAAGTTCGATTTTTTTCCAACATAGAAAAAACTTTGATTTTGACACAAAAAAACTAAGTCCGAATAGTCAACTGACAACTAGTTGTCGGTTGACTATTCGAAAAACTAAGTTCGATTTTTTTCCAACATAGAAAAAACTTTGATTTTGACACAAAAAAACTAAGTCCGAATAGTCAACTGACAACTAGTTGTCGGTTGACTATTCGAAAAACTAAGTTCGATTTTTTTTCCAGCATAGAAAAAACTTTGATTTTGACCCAAAAAAACTAAGTCCGAATAGTCAACTGACAACTAGTTGTCGGTTGACTATTCGAAAAACTAAGTTCGATTTTTTTCCAACATAGAAAAAACTTTGATTTTGACACAAAAAAACTAAGTCCGAATAGTCAACTGACAACTAGTTGTCGGTTGACTATTCGAAAAACTAAGTTCGATTTTTTTCCAACATAGAAAAAACTTTGATTTTGACCCAAAAAAACTAAGTCCGAATAGTCAACTGACAACTAGTTGTCGGTTGACTATTCGAAAAACTAAGTTCGATTTTTTTCCAACATAGAAAAAACTTTGATTTTGACACAAAAAAACTAAGTCCGAATAGTCAACTGACAACTAGTTGTCGGTTGACTATTCGAAAAACTAAGTTCGATTTTTTTCCAACATAGAAAAAATTTGATTTTGACCCAAAAAAACTAAGTCCGAATAGTCAACTGACAACTAGTTGTCGGTTGACTATTCAAAAAACTAAGTTCGATTTTTTTCCAACATAGAAAAAACTTTGATTTTGACCCAAAAAAAACTAAGTCCGAATAGTCAACTGACAACTAGTTGTCGGTTGACTATTCGAAAAACTAAGTTCGATTTTTTTCCAACATAGAAAAAACTTTGATTTTGACCCAAAAAAACTAAGTCCGAATAGTCAACTGACAACTAGTTGTCGGTTGACTATTCGAAAAACTAAGTTCGATTTTTTTCCAACATAGAAAAAACTTTGATTTTGACCCAAAAAAACTAAGTCCGAATAGTCAACTGACAACTAGTTGTCGGTTGACTATTCGAAAAACTAAGTTCGATTTTTTTCCAACATAGAAAAAACTTTGATTTTGACCCAAAAAAACTAAGTCCGAATAGTCAACCGACAACTAGTTGTCGGTTGACTATTCGAAAAACTAAGTTCGATTTTTTTCCAACATAGAAAAAACTTTGATTTTGACCCCAAAGAAACTAAGTCCGAATAGTCAACTGACAACTAGTTGTCGGTTGACTATTCGAAAAACTAAGTTCGATTTTTTTCCAACATAGAAAAAACTTTGATTTTGACCAAAAAAAACTAAGTCCGAATAGTCAACTGACAACTAGTTGTCGGTTGACTATTCGAAAAACTAAGTTCGATTTTTTTCCAACATAGAAAAAACTTTGATTTTGACCCAAAAAAAACTAAGTCCGAATAGTCAACTGACAACTAGTTGTCGGTTGACTATTCGAAAAACTAAGTTCGATTTTTTTCCAACATAGAAAAAACTTTGATTTTGACCCCAAAAAACTAAGTCCGAATAGTCAACTGACAACTAGTTGTCGGTTGACTATTCGAAAAACTAAGTTCGAATTTTTTCCAACATAGAAAAAACTTTGATTTTGACACAAAAAAACTAAGTCCGAATAGTCAACTGACAACTAGTTGTCGGTTGACTATTCGAAAAACTAAGTTCAATTTTTTTCCAACATAGAAAAAACTTTGATTTTGACCCAAAAAAACTAAGTCCGAATAGTCAACTGACAACTAGTTGTCGGTTGACTATTCGAAAAACTAAGTTCGATTTTTTTCCAACATAGAAAAAACTTTGATTTTGACACAAAAAACTAAGTCCGAATAGTCAACCGACAACTAGTTGTCGGTTGACTATTCGAAAAACTAAGTTCGATTGTTTTCCAACATAAAAAAAACTTTGATTTTGACCCAAAAAAACTAAGTCCGAATAGTCAACTGACAACTAGTTGTCGGTTGACTATTCGAAAAACAAAGTTCGATTTTTTTCCAACATAGAAAAAACTTTGATTTTAACCCAAAAAAACTAAGTCCGAATAGTCAACTGACAACTAGTTGTCGGTTGACTATTCGAAAAACTAAGTTCGATTTTTTTCCAACATAGAAAAAACTTTGATTTTGACCCAAAAAAAACTAAGTCCGAATAGTCAACTGACAACTAGTTGTCGGTTGACTATTCGAAAAACTAAGTTCGATTTTTTTCCAACATAGAAAAAACTTTGATTTTGACCCAAAAAAACTAAGTCCGAATAGTCAACTGACAACTAGTTGTCGGTTGACTATTCGAAAAACTAAGTTCGATTTTTTTTTCCAACATAGAAAAAACTTTGATTTTGACCCAAAAAAACTAAGTCCGAATAGTCAACTGACAACTAGTTGTCGGTTGACTATTCGAAAAACTAAGTTCGATTTTTTTCCAACATAGAAAAAACTTTGATTTTGACCCAAAAAAACTAAGTCCGAATAGTCAACTGACAACTAGTTGTCGGTTGACTATTCGAAAAACTAAGTTCGATTTTTTTCCAACATAGAAAAAAGTTTGATTTTGACACAAAAAAACTAAGTCCGAATAGTCAACTGACAACTAGTTGTCGGTTGACTATTCGAAAAACTAAGTTCGATTTTTTTCCAACATAGAAAAAACTTTGATTTTGACACAAAAAAACTAAGTCCGAATAGTCAACTGACATTTAGTTGTCGGTTGACTATTCGAAAAACTAAGTTCGATTTTTTTCCAACATAGAAAAAACTTTGATTTTGACCCAAAAAAACTAAGTCCGAATAGTCAACTGACAACTAGTTGTCGGTTGACTATTCGAAAAACTAAGTTCGATTTTTTTCCAACATAGAAAAAACTTTGATTTTGACACAAAAAAACTAAGTCCGAATAGTCAACTGACAACTAGTTGTCGGTTGACTATTCGAAAAACTAAGTTCGATTTTTTTCCAACATAGAAAAAATTTGATTTTGACCCAAAAAAACTAAGTCCGAATAGTCAACTGACAACTAGTTGTCGGTTGACTATTCAAAAAACTAAGTTCGATTTTTTTCCAACATAGAAAAAACTTTGATTTTGACCCAAAAAAAACTAAGTCCGAATAGTCAACTGACAACTAGTTGTCGGTTGACTATTCGAAAAACTAAGTTCGATTTTTTTCCAACATAGAAAAAACTTTGATTTTGACCCAAAAAAACTAAGTCCGAATAGTCAACTGACAACTAGTTGTCGGTTGACTATTCGAAAAACTAAGTTCGATTTTTTTCCAACATAGAAAAAACTTTGATTTTGACCCAAAAAAACTAAGTCCGAATAGTCAACTGACAACTAGTTGTCGGTTGACTATTCGAAAAACTAAGTTCGATTTTTTCCAACATAGAAAAAACTTTGATTTTGACCCAAAAAAACTAAGTCCGAATAGTCAACCGACAACTAGTTGTCGGTTGACTATTCGAAAAACTAAGTTCGATTTTTTTCCAACATAGAAAAAACTTTGATTTTGACCCCAAAGAAACTAAGTCCGAATAGTCAACTGACAACTAGTTGTCGGTTGACTATTCGAAAAACTAAGTTCGATTTTTTTCCAACATAGAAAAAACTTTGATTTTGACCAAAAAAAACTAAGTCCGAATAGTCAACTGACAACTAGTTGTCGGTTGACTATTCGAAAAACTAAGTTCGATTTTTTTCCAACATAGAAAAAACTTTGATTTTGACCCAAAAAAAACTAAGTCCGAATAGTCAACTGACAACTAGTTGTCGGTTGACTATTCGAAAAACTAAGTTCGATTTTTTTCCAACATAGAAAAAACTTTGATTTTGACCCAAAAAAACTAAGTCCGAATAGTCAACTGACAACTAGTTGTCGGTTGACTATTCGAAAAACTAAGTTCGAATTTTTTCCAACATAGAAAAAACTTTGATTTTGACACAAAAAAACTAAGTCCGAATAGTCAACTGACAACTAGTTGTCGGTTGACTATTCGAAAAACTAAGTTCAATTTTTTTCCAACATAGAAAAAACTTTGATTTTGACCCAAAAAAACTAAGTCCGAATAGTCAACTGACAACTAGTTGTCGGTTGACTATTCGAAAAACTAAGTTCGATTTTTTTCCAACATAGAAAAAACTTTGATTTTGACACAAAAAACTAAGTCCGAATAGTCAACCGACAACTAGTTGTCGGTTGACTATTCGAAAAACTAAGTTCGATTGTTTTCCAACATAAAAAAAACTTTGATTTTGACCCAAAAAAACTAAGTCCGAATAGTCAACTGACAACTAGTTGTCGGTTGACTATTCGAAAAACAAAGTTCGATTTTTTTCCAACATAGAAAAAACTTTGATTTTAACCCAAAAAAACTAAGTCCGAATAGTCAACTGACAACTAGTTGTCGGTTGACTATTCGAAAAACTAAGTTCGATTTTTTTCCAACATAGAAAAAACTTTGATTTTGACCCAAAAAAACTAAGTCCGAATAGTCAACTGACAACTAGTTGTCGGTTGACTATTCGAAAAACTAAGTTCGATTTTTTTCCAACATAGAAAAAACTTTGATTTTGACCCAAAAAAACTAAGTCCGAATAGTCAACCGACAACTAGTTGTCGGTTGACTATTCGAAAAACTAAGTTCGATTTTTTTCCAACATAGAAAAAACTTTGATTTTGACCCCAAAGAAACTAAGTCCGAATAGTCAACTGACAACTAGTTGTCGGTTGACTATTCGAAAAACTAAGTTCGATTTTTTTCCAACATAGAAAAAACTTTGATTTTGACCAAAAAAAACTAAGTCCGAATAGTCAACTGACAACTAGTTGTCGGTTGACTATTCGAAAAACTAAGTTCGATTTTTTTCCAACATAGAAAAAACTTTGATTTTGACCCAAAAAAAACTAAGTCCGAATAGTCAACTGACAACTAGTTGTCGGTTGACTATTCGAAAAACTAAGTTCGATTTTTTTCCAACATAGAAAAAACTTTGATTTTGACCCCAAAAAACTAAGTCCGAATAGTCAACTGACAACTAGTTGTCGGTTGACTATTCGAAAAACTAAGTTCGAATTTTTTCCAACATAGAAAAAACTTTGATTTTGACACAAAAAAACTAAGTCCGAATAGTCAACTGACAACTAGTTGTCGGTTGACTATTCGAAAAACTAAGTTCAATTTTTTTCCAACATAGAAAAAACTTTGATTTTGACCCAAAAAAACTAAGTCCGAATAGTCAACTGACAACTAGTTGTCGGTTGACTATTCGAAAAACTAAGTTCGATTTTTTTCCAACATAGAAAAAACTTTGATTTTGACACAAAAAACTAAGTCCGAATAGTCAACCGACAACTAGTTGTCGGTTGACTATTCGAAAAACTAAGTTCGATTGTTTTCCAACATAAAAAAAACTTTGATTTTGACCCAAAAAAACTAAGTCCGAATAGTCAACTGACAACTAGTTGTCGGTTGACTATTCGAAAAACAAAGTTCGATTTTTTTCCAACATAGAAAAAACTTTGATTTTAACCCAAAAAAACTAAGTCCGAATAGTCAACTGACAACTAGTTGTCGGTTGACTATTCGAAAAACTAAGTTCGATTTTTTTCCAACATAGAAAAAACTTTGATTTTGACCCAAAAAAAACTAAGTCCGAATAGTCAACTGACAACTAGTTGTCGGTTGACTATTCGAAAAACTAAGTTCGATTGTTTTCCAACATAAAAAAAACTTTGATTTTGACCCAAAAAAACTAAGTCCGAATAGTCAACTGACAACTAGTTGTCGGTTGACTATTCGAAAAACAAAGTTCGATTTTTTTCCAACATAGAAAAAACTTTGATTTTAACCCAAAAAAACTAAGTCCGAATAGTCAACTGACAACTAGTTGTCGGTTGACTATTCGAAAAACTAAGTTCGATTTTTTTCCAACATAGAAAAAACTTTGATTTTGACCCAAAAAAAACTAAGTCCGAATAGTCAACTGACAACTAGTTGTCGGTTGACTATTCGAAAAACTAAGTTCGATTTTTTTCCAACATAGAAAAAACTTTGATTTTGACCCAAAAAAACTAAGTCCGAATAGTCAACTGACAACTAGTTGTCGGTTGACTATTCGAAAAACTAAGTTCGATTTTTTTCCAACATAGAAAAAACTTTGATTTTGACCCAAAAAAACTAAGTCCGAATAGTCAACTGACAACTAGTTGTCGGTTGACTATTCGAAAAACTAAGTTCGATTTTTTTCCAACATAGAAAAAACTTTGATTTTGACCCAAAAAAACTAAGTCCGAATAGTCAACCGACAACTAGTTGTCGGTTGACTATTCGAAAAACTAAGTTCGATTTTTTTCCAACATAGAAAAAACTTTGATTTTGACACAAAAAAACTAAGTCCGAATAGTCAACTGACAACTAGTTGTCGGTTGACTATTCGAAAAACTAAGTTCGATTTTTTTCCAACATAGAAAAAACTTTGATTTTGACACAAAAAAACTAAGTCCGAATAGTCAACTGACAACTAGTTGTCGGTTGACTATTCGAAAAACTAAGTTCGATTTTTTTCCAACATAGAAAAAACTTTGATTTTGACACAAAAAAACTAAGTCCGAATAGTCAACTGACAACTAGTTGTCGGTTGACTATTCAAAAAACTAAGTTCGATTTTTTTTCCAACATAGAAAAAACTTTGATTTTGACACAAAAAAACTAAGTCCGAATAGTCAACTGACAACTAGTTGTCGGTTGACTATTCGAAAAACTAAGTTCGATTTTTTTCCAACATAGAAAAAACTTTGATTTTGACCCAAAAAAACTAAGTCCGAATAGTCAACCGACAACTAGTTGTCAGTTGACTATTCGAAAAACTAAGTTCGATTTTTTTCCAACATAGAAAAAACTTTGATTTTGACCCAAAAAATCTAAGTCCGAATAGTCAACTGACAACTAGTTGTCGGTTGACTATTCGAAAAACTAAGTTCGATTTTTTTCCAACATAGAAAAAACTTTGATTTTGACACAAAAAAACTAAGTCCGAATAGTCAACTGACAACTAGTTGTCGGTTGACTATTCGAAAAACTAAGTTCGATTTTTTTCCAACATAGAAAAAACTTTGATTTTGACACAAAAAAACTAAGATCGAATAGTGGCAGAAAAAAGCTAAGTGCAAAGTTGACCAAAAATAACTTAGTTTTTTGAATAGTCAACCGTCAACCGACAACCGACAACTAACTTGACGTTCGTATAAAATTCTGTATTTCGATATTCAAATTTTTCCAAGTTTTTCTTTCGTATATGGGTGAAAGTGAGAACCTCCACTGCGAACATGATATTTGCAATAGCACGTTCGCTATAGTACAAATTTGAGCACAAAAACGCCAAGGGGGCAAATATCGAAAAAACGAAAATCGAAATAAAATTCTGTATTTCGATATTCAAATTTTTCCAAGTTTTTCTTTCGTAGATGGGTGAAAGTGAGAACCTCCACTGCGAACATGATATTCGCAATGAGCACATTCGCTATAGTACAAATTTGAGCACAAAAACGCCAAGGGGGCGAATATCGAAAAACGAAAATCGAAATAAAATTCTGTATTTCGATATTCAAATTATTCTAAGTTTTTCTTTCGTAGATGGGTGAAAGTGAGAACCTCCACTGCGAACATGATATTCGCAATGAGCACGTTCGCTATAGTACAAATTTGAGCACAAAAACGCCAAGGGGGCGAATATCGAAAAACAAAAATCGAAATATAATTCTGTATTTCGATTTTCAATTTTTTCCAAGTTTTTCTTTCGTAGATGGGTAAAAGTGAGAACCTCCACTGCGAACATGATATTCGCAATGAGCACGTTCGCTATAGTACAAATTTGAGCACAAAAACGCCAAGGGGGCGAATATCGAAAAACGAAAATCGAAATAAAATTCTGTATTTCGATATTCAAATTATTTCAAGTTTTTCTTTCGTAGATGGGTGAAAGTGAGAACCTCCACTGCAAACATGATATTCGCAATGAGCACGTTCGCTATAGTACAAATTTGAGCACAAAAACGCCAAGGGGGCGAATATCGAAAAACAAAAATCGAAATATAATTCTGTATTTCGATTTTCATTTTTTTTTTCAAGTTTTTCTTTCGTAGATGGGTAAAAGTGAGAACCTCCACTGCGAACATGATATTCGCAATGAGCACGTTCGCTATAGTACAAATTTGAGAAACCCAACTCCAGACGTCTTGACCTGTGTCTTGCCTCTGGGCGCAGCTGGGCGAGGACTAGAGAGTGAGGTTGACGTTGCGCACCTCTTCCTCACTATAATCCAATTTCATAGCGCATGTCATCTTATTTCTCAACACACAAGCACTTGCATACACAACAATTTCCTCACACTTGCACCCACATACCTACAAAGTCCTGTGGCGATGGGCGAGTGGCGAAGCAGCAGGTGTAGGACACACTGGGAGCTGTAGTTGCAGACCTGCACACAGGCGGCTCAGTTCTAATGGTCGTTTTCTGTGAGGAGAAGCAGTAAGCAGAATTCGGCAGTCGGCTGAGCGACTGAGCAGACCTATTTAGGACCACACTGCTCACCCCCGTAGCATGGGGAAGGGGCTAGAAAAGGTGCCCTAAACAATTGCCTGCTTCAAACCCCCTGGCTGGTTAACCGCGATCAGCGGGGATCCCCTTAAGCGGTCGAAATACAAAGAAAAAAGCTAGAGTAATCCCCTTACGGATTGGCGCATGGAATGTGCGTACTTTAATGGACAATGCTGGGTCAGATAGACCACAGCGTAGAACGGCCCTTGTGGGCAGAGAACTTGGGAGGTATGATATACAGATAGCTGCATTGAGTGAGACTCGGTTCGCAGATGTTGGGGAGATCAAAGAAGTTGGTGCTGGATACACCTTCTTCTGGAGTGGACGCAAAAGTGAAGAGAGGCGTGAAGCAGGAGTTGGTTTTGCCATCAAAACAGAACTTGTTGGTAAGCTGTCAGGATTGCCAAAAGGCATTAATGACCGTCTAATGACATTGAGACTTCCTCTGTCAGGCAATAAACATGCAACTATTGTCAGTGCTTATGCACCCACAATGACCAATCCAGATGAGGTCAAGGACAAGTTCTATGATGACCTAGACAATGTTATTTCTGCAACACCCCGCACAGACAAGCTTATCCTTCTTGGCGACTTTAATGCCAGAGTGGGTACAGACCACCAGACCTGGGAAGGAGTTATAGGTCCAGAAGGGGTTGGAAAGTGCAACAGCAATGGTCTCTTGCTTCTCAGGAAGTGTGCTGAACATGACCTTCTAATCACCAACACAGTCTTCCGTCTACCTAATAGGAACAAAACATCCTGGATGCATCCCCGTTCCAAACACTGGCATCTCATAGACTATGTCATAGTGCGGAGAACAGACAGGCAGGATGTTAAAGTGACAAAGACTATGTGTGGTGCAGACTGCTGGACAGATCATAGACTGGTTGTCAGCAAACTCAACCTAAGAATACAGCCTGCGAGGCGACCTCAAGGCAAGAAAGCTCCTAAGAGACTGGACGTCTCAAAGCTGAATAAAGACAGCATGAGACAAGATTTCTTAACAGACATTTGCAACCAACTGGATGCAATGAATCTCAGTTCAGAGGACCCCGAAGAAAACTGGACAGTTTTCCATAAAACAGTTCTTTCTTCAGCTGCAAGCACCTTAGGCCATCCATCTCGCAAACATCAAGACTGGTTTGATGAGAATGATGACGAAATTCAGAGGCTTCTTGAAGAAAAGCACCGATTGCACAAGGCACATCAAGATGATACTAGCTCAGTATCAAAGAAAGCAGCCTACAGCAACATTTGTAAGACAGTCCAGACCAAGCTTAGGGACATGCAAGATTCCTGGCTGAGGAAGAAAACAGAAGAAATTCAGTCTTTTGCGGATAGAAAGGACATGAAGAAATTTCATGATGCACTGAAAACCATTTATGGTCCAAAGAGTTCTGGAGCCACCACATTGCTCAGTGCAGATGGTAACACTCTTCTCACAGATAAAGAAGCTATCTTGGAAAGGTGGGCAGAACACTTCAATAGTGTGCTTAATCGACCATCAAGCATCAATGAGGATGCAATCGACAGACTTCCACAGATAGAGTGCAATGTTCTGTTAGATGAATTCCCTACCGTTACGGAAACAAGAAAAGCAGTTCAACAACTATCATCTGGCAAAGCCCCAGGTGCAGATGCAATTCCTGCCGAAGTTTACAAGGCTGGGGGGCTACCCATGGCAGAGAAACTGACAGAGTTGTTTCACTGTATGTGGAGAAAGGAGGCTATCCCACAAGAATTTAAGGATGCATCCATAATCCACCTATACAAGCGGAAAGGAAATCCTCAAGTCTGTGACAATCACAGAGGCATCTCCCTCCTATCAATTGCTGGGAAGATACTTGCAAAAATTCTGTTGAATCGTCTGAATGTTCATCTTGATCAGACGGGACTTATCCCAGAAAGTCAATGTGGATTCAGAAAAGACAGAGGGACAATAGACATGATCTTCACAGCAAGACAGCATCAGGAGAAATGCCAAGAACAGAATGTAGATCTATACATGACGTTTGTTGACCTCACCAAAGCTTTTGACACTGTCAGTCGTGATGGACTCTGGAAAATCATGGCCAAGTTTGGCTGTCCACCCAGATTCATAGCAATGGTGCGGCAGTTTCATGATGGCATGCAGGCACGTGTGCAAAATGATGGAGAGTTCTCTGAACCATTTGAAGTAACAAATGGGGTCAAACAAGGCTGTGTTCTGGCACCAACACTGTTCAGCATGATGTTTTCTGCCATGCTTATGGATGCTTTTCAGGACAGTGACACTGGTTTTCCAATCAGGTACCGTTTTCATGGCAACATATTCAACCTCAGAAGGTTGCAAGCCAAAACTAAGGTCCAGACTGATGTGCTAGATGAGCTCCTCTATGCAGATGATATGGATAAGAATGCCAGCACAGAGGCAAAAATGCAAAGAGCCATGGATCAAGTCTCACAGTCATGTGATAACTATGATCTCACAATCAGCACAAAAAAGACAGAGGTTGTACACCAACCAGCGCCCGGAAAGCCATATAATGAACCAACCATCACTGTGAATGGGCAAAAACTGAAAGTTGTTGACAAGTTCACCTACCTGGGAAGCACTCTCTCCAGAGCAGTGCATATTGATGATAAGATCACTGCCAGAATTGCAAAGGCTAGTGTGGCATTCGGACGACTCCGTGCAAATGTCTGGGAGCGAAATGGAATCAAGCTTGACACCAAGCTGAAAGTCTACAAGGCTGTGGTACTGCCAACCCTCTTGTATGCATGTGAGACCTGGACAGTATACCAACGCCATGCAAAGAGACTTAACCATTTCCACTTAAGCTGTTTGAGAAAGTTGTTAAAAATCAAGTGGCAGGACAAGATTCCAGACACAGAGGTCCTGACGAAAGCAGGGATGCAAAGCATGCATACAGTCTTAAAGCTAGCACAGCCAAGATGGACTGGCCATGTTATAAGAATGCCTGATGCGCGACTTCCAAAGAAAGTTTTCTATGGAGAACTACAGGAGGGAAAGCGCTCTCAAGGTGGCCAGAAGAAACGCTACAAAGACACCCTCAAAGCCTCTCTGAAGGATTTCGAAATACCAATGGGGTCCTGGGAACAGACTGCACAGGAGCGATCAAAGTGGCGAGGTCTCATCAACAAAGGAGCAGCTCTTTATGAAAAGAAGAGAATCTGTGAAGCTGAAAGAAAGCGAAGAGAACGCAAAGCCAAAACAAATGTGCCACCATCAGACTCTATGACATTGACTTGCTCTACTTGCAACCGACAGTTTAGAGCCAGAATTGGCCTAGTCAGCCATCAAAGAACTCACCAACACACATCAGCACTATTCAAGAGATAATGATGGTCTTTCTCATTAGTGAGAGACGAACTATCATTTATTTATTTATTTATTTATATCGAAGATGATAACAAGTCGAATGCCACCTACTTACTCCATCTTGAGATGCGGTCCTCGAAAAGACCGACTGAAAAAGCGGCTTTATGTTCTCATGAAATATATAACTCGTGTATATTGTGCGTGAATTAGCTAGCACAAGACGTATTATTTTGATAAAAGCTAGCATTTGTGTTTTCAAACAGAATCAATCTGAAAAGTTTCCAGTGAGACAAAAAGCGGGTCAGATAGAATATTGTCCACTGGCACCAGACATCAGACCGTACACGGTCTTTTATTTTGTGCATCTTATTGTAACCTGGGTACCATACATTTCACCGTTGAACATTTAGTACGCACAGGTTGGCCATTTTATACATGTAGATCTATATTGTCCACACATTTGGACGATTTAATCGGTTGGCAGTCGTACACAGTATCGCCTTTATCGCCGCCTCTTGTATCAAGGCTTAACATTTCGAAAACTTGCCCATGCAGTATACAGAGATTTTTTTCAGCTGTAAAAAAAATAAAATAAAATAGTAGAAAAGAAAAACTTGATATGTTTAATATTTTTGCTCGAAACATAGAATGTGGGTACACGTTAGAACCGCCTCGCCACATGCGGTTCTAACGAGTGCGCACAATATGTTTCGAAGCAAAAGTAAGAAAAAATGTATACACCTGCAAACCCCAGTTTTACTTTATAAAAGTTTGGTTTAAGGGGTCAAACCAATCGGGGACATCTTTTCCTGATGACCGAATAAATATTGTTTTTTTTTTTTGTAGGAGTGTTCCTTCTTTTTTAAAAAAAACTTCCTTTTCTTGACATTTGGTTGTCTTGATGAGTTCTTCCCCTTGTAGTAAAACTAGAATGGTCACATTCATATTTATTCTTAAAACGTGCGATTTCGATATTTTCGATAAGTGCTTTTTATTTGATTATCATTAAAACTTTGAAGCAATGTGTTTATAACTGGACAGATATATATGTAACAGACTGTCTACTGTGTTTAATATTCATCACATTGACTTGAAATATTAAAAGCGGTAAAATGTCTCTTGTTAACATAACCATAACTAAGTAGATTGGTCATAGGTTCCAATTTCATTTTATAAGCGTTGTGCTTTGTACTGGTCGTAAAGAAGAAGATAAAACAAATATGTTTGCTCTGCCAAACAAGACTGACACCAGATTTAACGTATCATGTTTTTCTCATTATTCTCGTGCTGTGCGTGAATCATGGTTTTGCATGAACGATTGAGTCTCGTGTACCACGCTTCTTTCTCGCATCATGACAAGACAGATTCATTGCAGCAAAAAGAATAGAAACATCAAATTGCTAAATGGAGATTTGCAAAGGAGAGAACCGCTATGGAAAATCGTCCGTTCCACTAGCACAAGCTTTATTGTTGAGGGCATCTATCTATACGTTTTTCCTGGAAGTACATGTATGTATAAATGACGACCAATCATGCTTTAAGACGACAACATCGCAATCTCTAAAAATTGATCTGGCGTAAATTCTCAACGCTGAAAAAACTTTAAACGGCATACATTGTCTGGAAGAACTACACGTTGTTCATGTGACAACAAATCTATCTAAACGCATTGATTGCTACCCAATTGTTAGATCAGCTGGGTAACCCGCAGCCCACTCCACTTCTTGGCAGCTTGATTACTACGTAATGCCAACAGTGTAACATAGACTCAACCAGTAATAAGGTGCTAAGGATGATTGACTGCACATCGTGACTCACACAGAGAAGCCACATTTTATACGTATATATAAGCTTAAGGCTCAGTTCGGGTGAGACTTTAAACGTGTTTCTTCTCCGTATGACCTAAGATGTTGGTGGGACATTCAATCCAAAATATTTGTCCATTCAAGTGTCGCAGCTTAATCTGCCTCTGTTGGTTCACCTGCAGCCGGGCATTAGAACATTTACCATGTTTACATAGAGATACTCGGTGGTCATGCGTTGTTGTCGGTTGCGGAAGACCGCGGGTTCGAATCCGGCCGCGACATACCAAAGACATGTAAAAGAAGCTCAGGGGCGTAGCTATGTACGCTTTACGCATGTGCATGCAGCTTGATGTCACAAAATCGTGATTTTTTCAGAAATCATAGTATTCGAGATTTTTTATTACTTTAAACAACCCTAAACAACTTTTCGATATCCATTAGACAGTACCCTCAGACACCCGTTAACAAAGTGCGTACTCTGTATTTTTGCCCAGCTACGCTCCTGAAGCTGCACAATGTGGTAAGTAATCCAAAGCTCTAGGTTCTTCTAAATAAGTATCTTGCTTATTTGTATTGACGATTTTATTTATGTATATATATGAGCATGTGCATGATTCAACCAACAATTTGTGTTTGTCACCAGGTCCGACACAAATCAGCATGTTAAGTCACAGAATAAAGCTAGTAACTTGAAACTTTGGATATAAGTAGAAGAGGAATTGTACTTACTGTCCATTTGGTGAAAACAAAGGCGCTGATCAGTTGTGCAGTTACTGCACAGCTGATCTGCTTCTTAATTTTCGCATATGCGAATTGTTGGTGTGTTTTTTCATGCGAAGGCTCATATGTAGCATTTGAGCATAATATTTTTTCACTTTGTAACACATTATTTTAGAGATAGTTGTTGCCTCCCTTGAAAATTATTAACAAGTAAAATATGCGCTTATCCGAGAATGGTCATAGACACTGTACATTTTGCTAAGACAATCAGGGTTTTCGACCAGGTCTGACGCAAACCAGGCTGCACAGCCAAAGCAGACAGCTAGAAGCTTTTAGAAGTTCAGAGGGTTATACTATATCCGTGTAGTGACAACAAAGGCGCTGATTAGCTGTGTTAATATTTACATTTAAACATTCAATAAAACAAAAAAATGTTCAACCAACCGATCAAGGCTGGCTGGTTTGTAGCTCATAAATCCTGGTAAGAGAAACATTTGTTGACCATAAAGTAATGAAGGACCGACTTGGGCGTAAAGCATAATTGAGGCGGCAAACAGTCTAGTCTGGGCCACGTCGATATTCTAACCACCTTTACGACCACATGGCACAAACTAGATTTATTCGTAATTACTTTTGGTTTGGACCGCCCAATGAGTGACCTAATGCCAGTTAGAACTCTATTTTGTTTCTGGTTATATGCTCGTATGTTACATATGTAACCTAGAGGTAAATAAAGTTGAGTTGAAATGACGCGTAGTTTTATGGATGGTTTCGATAAATCTGATACAAGAGCAAGCCATCACACGTACGCACACAACCATATCTCAAACCGTTTCCTTAACAACCAGGGGCCCCTGCCCATTGAGGCCTATTAGAAATAGATTGCCTGCTTGTGCCTCTAGGCAAAGCGTCTAACCTACTGACCTACCATCTGTCAGATTACTGGTATGGCAGAGCCTGCCCAGGAATTGTGGTTTAGTCAAACCATCCATACATATAAAGCCTTATTGGCATAGTTGGGTGGTTGTATTTATAAAGCACATTTTGAGTGTCATGGCATCCTAATGTTGGGTAAAAGTTCCATAAAATTGTAGCAACGTCCCGACATGACCATTGCTGTTGACTGGGATGTAAAGCATCAATTCAAACATACAAACTTAACACCATGAAGTAGGGAACGGAACAGCTTTCGTTGTTTATGTTTATGGCATAGGTATTCATTTTTATTCGCAGATGATTTTTTTTCTTTTTTTTTTTTATTTTTGTTTTATTTATTTATGTGGTTTTAGCGGGATAGTTTCGTTTATTTCATGTGAATATAAAGTTTGATATCCGCCTGCATAGTTCAAGTTACTTTCGGTTAGAAGCGTGGTATAATGCCAATACATATCGTGGTCAACGTTATTTTGGTTCCGTGTTCGTCAATGAAACAGTTTAAAGGGACAATGCTGGTCACATGGAGGTGACAATAAACTATGCGACCACTGTACCAATACATTGTGTCTATGCAATGGTTTATGCCTAGGTTACATGCCCCGATCGCTGTACTATTGTTTGGTCTAGACATCGTAGGTGACCATTTGCTACGAAATCTGTGGTACCAATACATACGGGCATCTTATGCCTTCGATTTCTTGCTCTGGCTTTCCTTGACGTTCTCAGACAAAATCGCACGCAGATCGTACGGTAATTGTATGGTCTCCGCACACTTTAAGTGACGATCATACGATTTTGTCCAAAATAATAATAATACAAAAATCGTGCGATGACCGCACGATCATCGCAAGATCTCCGTACGGCGCCCGCGTTATGCCACTACGACGTGTCTTCGGAATACGGGTGTACGATTTTAAACTATTGTCAAAGTGCAGACTATTACAAAATCGTAGAGGCTACGGAGATTGTATGAAGCCGTAGAATCGTAGGGTCACCCTAAGGATACCGCACGAAAATACAAAATGGCATCGTACGATCTACTAATCGTAGGCCAAATGTAACCGAGGCGTAAACCACGCAGTAAAGTTACGAAATTGGTGAACGTGTAGCAGCTATATGGGCGCACTGACAATGGACATATTATTTCTAGTTATTGAGTTTGAGTATTAAAGACTTTAACTATGCTGCTGTTTCGGGATTAAAAGCTATATTTTATTCTTAGATGAAGCGCGTTTGTCATATTATAGACAGGAGCGCATTTTGCGGTGGTTTAAGAAAACAAATTTTACAAATTGCGCACCGCGTCATGAGCTGTTGTGGATCGAAAGAAAAACACCTTAGACAAAACAAAAAAACTGAATTCTACCCGATAAAAGGTATCTATGGCCAACATTATCTTTCTTATCGTCAGGTGCGCAAGGTGCGTGAACGTAAGTCTGACGTCAATTATAATATTGCATGACGTCGATTATTAGAGCGTTATTTTTCCGCGCTGTTCGTAACGTTGCGCGTGCTGAAATTGACGGGAAAAAAAATACAGAAAAAGTTTTTTTTAACTATGAGCGCATGTAGGTTACAAATTTATATTTTGGCTACTGGTTTCTGTCGATGAATGGACTTGACTGTGAAAAAATGGTGTTGTAACCTCGATGCGCTCTATGTTTGTTTAGGTCCCAAATGGCCCGAAATCGGCGGAAATTCACAAAAATGCCATAACCTAGGTAACTTTGAAGACACACAACATGCATAACAATGGACGCAGCCTGAAAATTTAAACGGTTTCTGAAACTAGAATGTTTGAATGTATAATTAACATCAACAAACATAATAGTTATTGACTTTGACTTTTCCCGCGTTGTACAGGGCCGATTTCGCCGGTTCCCGCACCTACGCCTTTG